>PYHX02000495.1:87032000-87247254 GCA_004302925.2 Cochliomyia hominivorax | reverse complement strand
TAAAACCACGCCCCCTTTTTTAATACGAAAATAATAAAACTTTATTTTCTTTTTCATTCAAAATCAAATTTCATTCGAAAAGAAACCTTTAATCGCATAACATCATGTTCGATAGATTTTTTGGACGCGGCAAATTGGATGCCTCCCGTGAATCTACCAATTACTTGTTTAAGAACTTCTGCTATTTAGGCTTTAATAAACCCTCTCATATGAGTCCCATCTATTATCTTTATGGCGTTTTATTGAACATAAGTTCTTGTGTTCTTCTACCGATTTCTTTTGCTTTAAGTTTTTATTACGGCTACAAAGATTTGACACCCGATCAATTATTAACCTCTCTACAAGTTGCTTTTAATGTCTGGGGTCTACCGGCCAAATTTTTAACTATTTTAAGCTCCCTAAAAAACTTACGAGATGGCATGGATGTTATGGACATTTTAGATGCCCGTTGTCATTTGGAAGAGGAACACAAGAAAATTCGTCACTGTGCTATTTTGGGTAATCGTGCGACTATATTTTATATTGGATTTTATACTTTGTATTCTACTCTAACATTGATATCGGCCGTAAGTATGGGTCAACCTCCATATTCGATTTTTATGCCATTAATGGATTGGCGTAATTCTATTTGGGAATTTGTTTTGCAAACATTTATTGAATTCATGCTGATGAATTTGATTTGTATGCACGAGGGAGGAGATGATGTTTATGCCTTTATTTATATTTATGTTATGAGAACCCATATGCAAATTTTGGTGGATCGGGTTAAGAAATTGGGTACCGATTCAACGGTTACTAATGATGAATGCTATAAACAATTGGTGCAATGTGTCAAGGATCATCAGGATTTGTTAAGGTAAGTTAATATTATTGTCCAGACTACTCCATAGAATAGACTTAATTTTGGTCTATCGAATAGACAAAAGTAAGGTTTATGAACATACTAAAGTCTATCGAATAGTCTAAAGTTTGGTCTATCGAATAGACTAAAGTTTGGTCTATCGAATAGACTAAAGTTTGGTCTATCGAATAGACTTAATTTTGGTCTATCGAATAGACTAAAGTTTGGTCTATCGAATAGACTAAAGTTTGGTCTATCGAATAGACTAAAGTTTGGTCTATCGAATAGACTAAAGTTTGGTCTAACGAATAGACTAAAGTTTGGTCTATCGAATAGACTAAAGTTTGGTCTATCGAATAGACTAAAGTTTGGTCTATCGAATAGACTAAAGTTTGGTCTATTGTGCTGCCTATACTCTTTGCTTTTATCCAGTCTATAGTCCATATAATAATCCAAACTGAGGTCCACACTGTAATTTTTTTAATTTCTAATTTACACATTCTTTCCAGATTATATGACATCATTAGCCCCGTGATTTCGAAAACTATTTTCATTCAATTTATGATTACCGCCATTATTTTGGGTACAACTATGATCAACATTTTCATATTTGCTGATACATCTTCTCAAATCGCTTCTGTCGTTTATTTTCTTGCTGTCTTGGTGCAAACTTGTCCCTGTTGCTATCAAGCTACTTGTTTAATGAACGATAGTGATCAATTGGGTTTAGCTATATTTCATTGTGAATGGTTTGATAAAGATATACGTTTTCGTAAAATGATGATATTTTTCATGATGCGTGCACAAACGCCCATAACTTTAACGGCTATGAAATTATTTCCCATAACACTGAATACCAGTTTGGGAGTGGGTTTCAGGAAGTTCTAGATAATTTAAATTAATAATTAATTTCTTTCCCTTACAGATAGCCAAATTTTCATTTTCGCTTTATACTTTTATTAAGGAAATGGATTTTGGACAAAACTTAAAGAATTAAGGAAGAAAGAGAGAGAGAGAGAGTGGGACAGTAAAATTTTGGAATCTCTGCACATTAAATTATATTTTCTAGCACTTGTAATTGTCATATTTTAAATAAATTTTAGTAGCAATTAATTATAGAACTTTTTGAAACATCAATAGATTACCCGACTAAAATGCACAATAAAGTCTAGAAAACAATCCGTATTTACTACAATATTCTCTAACGCCCATTGTATAGTTCAGTCTATTGGTCTATAGAATAAAAGACTATATAAACCAAAATTTAGTGTATAGAATCGACCAAACTTTGGTCTAAAGAATGGTCGATTCTTTGGTCTAAAGAATCGACCAAACTTTGTTCTATAGAATAGACCAAACGTTGGTCTATAGAATCGACCAAACTTTGGTCTATAGAATCAACCAAACGTTGGTCTATAGAATCGACCAAACGTTGGTCTATAGAATCGACCAAACGTTGGTCTATAGAATCGACCAAACGTTGGTCTATAGAATCGACCAAACGTTGGTCTATAGAATCGACCAAACGTTGGTCTATAGAATCGACCAAACGTTGGTCTACAGAACCGACCAAACGTTGGTCTATAGAATCGACCAAACGTTGGTCTATAGAATCGACCAAACTTTGATCTATAGAATCGACCAAACTTTGGTCTATAGAATCGACCAAACTTTGGTCTATAGAATCGACCAAACTTTGGTCTATAGAATCGACCAAACTTTGGTCTATAGAATCGACCAAACTTTGGTCTATAGAATCGACCAAACTTTGGTCTATAGAATCGACCAAAATTTTGGTCTATAGAATCGACCAAAATTTTGGTCTATAGAATCGACCAAACTTTGGTCTATAGAATCGACCAAACTTTGGTCTATAGAATCGACCAAACTTTGGTCTATAGAATCGACCAAACTTTGGTCTATAGAATCGACCAAACTTTGGTCTATAGAATCGACCAAACTTTGGTCTATAGAATCGACCAAACTTTGGTCTATAGATTTGTTATAAGTTTTTGCGTAAATTTTAAATTGATTTAATAAAAGTTTTTATTTGCATTTGGAATTGATGGGAAATCGAAGGTGTTTAGGATTAAAGTGTTTAAGTTTATTGAAAACTAAATTTAGTTATTTAAACAAATAACAACTATTAATTAAGTTAACCAAAAACCACGCCCCTTTATTTAAATGATAAGTCAAACAAGGTTCTGAAGATTTATTTTGTATGTTTAGTCTCCTTGAAACTATTAACATGTTCGCTAGACTTTGGAGTCGTGGCACTAATTCATCAGCTTCCCGTGAAGCAACTGCCTATCTATTTCAAATGTTCTGGTACTTGGGACAAGGAACTACTAAGGAATGGTCAACACTTTATTATTTTTATTTTGTAATTATGCATGTGTTTATTTGCATTTTTCTACCCATAACATTCACCTTAAGTTACATCTACGAATACGATAAAATAACCACTGTTCAATTATTAACTTCTCTTCAGGCCTTCTTTAATGTCTGGGGTATACCAGCCAAAGTTTTGACAATGTTCATGTTAATGAAACGTTTACGTCAGTCTCTACTGTTAATGGACATTTTAGATGCTCGCTGCCAGCTACCAGAAGAATATGAAAAACTAAAAGAGTGTGCAGTAGTTGGTAATCGTTTGACAGTATTTTATGTAACATTTTATAGTCTATATGTGGTTGCTACATTGATGACTTCAGTGATTATGGGTAAACCTCCTTATTCATTATTTATACCCTTAATGGATTGGCGCAATTCAAGGCAGGAGTTTGCAGCACAAGCTGTCATAGAATTTATAATTGTAAATGTTGCTTGTCTGCATCAGGCTGTGGATGATGTCTATGCTGTCATTTATGTTTATGTCATACGTAAGCACTTGCAAATTCTAGTGGAAAGGGTGAAAAGATTGGGCTTAACCAGCCACAAACAAAATTTACCCCTTAAGGATGCTGACTATTATCAACAATTGGTGTTATGTGTTAAGGATCATCAGCTATTGTTAAGGTAACATTTTATTCTTTTTTTTCAATTTCATTAATTAACTTTCTATCTCTCTCTCCCTCCGTCACCTTTAGACTTGTTTATATGATAAGTCCCGTTATTTCTATCACCCTGTTTGTTCAATTCGCCATAACTGCTTTTATTTTGGGCATCACTTTAATAAATATTTTATTATTCGCCGATTCTTTTACCCAAATCTCTTCTGCTGTTTATCTTGTTGCCGTTTTAGTGCAAATTTCTCCCTGTTGCTATCAAGCCACTTGTTTAATTGAGAATAGTCTTCAACTTTCGCTGGCCATATTTCACTGCCAATGGTTTGATAAAGACATACGTTTTCGCCGTCTTTTAATCTATTTCTTAATGCGTTCCCAAACGCCCATAAGATTATATGCTTTAAAATTATTTCCCATAACCTTAAGCGCCAGCGTGTCAGTAGGTTTTTGAGGTTAAATTTAATGTTTTCTATTTCTATGTTTATTTTCTTTTTCTTTTTTTTCAGATCGCTAAATTTTCCTTTTCCCTGTACACTTTTATTAAACAACTGGATTTGTCTAAACATTTTGATTCATAAAGAAGACCTTAGAATTTTTCAGTCATATTTTAATTACTAAAACTTTTTATTTAAAGTTTTTTTTTTCAAAAAAAGTTTTATTTGTTACATATTTCTTTAGAATAAATTAAAATATTAAGTTGTGTTAAATAAATAATTATTGAATATTTAATTATTAACAAAAAGTGATTTTGTAACACTCAGTAAAACTTAAGAAAGCTACACGCTACAGATAAAAACTATGAGCAAGTTCAAATCTAATTTAGATTCAAATACAGATTTAAGTTCCGATTTATATCAGTTCTATTATTGATCTAGTACAATCGTCATTCAAATCTAGTTAAGACCTAATTAATTTCAAGGTCAGTCCGAGTTCTGGTCTGATTCAGTTGAATAGCTTATTTGGCTCTAGTTCAATTCTTGTTCAGTTCTATTTCTGTTTTAGTTGAGTTCTAGTACGGACCTTATTCAGTTCTAGTTCAGTCGTAGTTCAGTTCTAGTTCAGATCTTATTCAGTTGTAGTTCAGTTCAGATCTAATTCGGTTCTAAGTTAGTTCTTCTTTAGTTCTAGCTCAGTTCTAAATCAGTTCTAGCTCAGTTCTAGTTCAGTTCTAGTTCAGTTCTAATTCACTTATAGTTCAGTTCAAGCTCAGTTCTAGTTCAGTTTTAGTTCACTTATAGTTCAGTTTTAGTTCAGTTCTAGTTCAGTTTTAGTTCACTTATAGTTCAGTTCTAGTTCAGTTCTAGTTCAGTTCTAGTTCTCTTATAGTTCAGTTCTAGTTCAGTTTTAGTTCACTTATAGTTCAGTTCTAATTCAGTTTTAGTTCAGTTCTAGTTCACTTATAGTTCAGTTCAAGCTCAGTTCTAGTTCAGTTTTAGTTCACTTATAGTTCAGTTCAAGCTCAGTTCTAGTTCACTTATAGTTCAGTTCTAGTTTAGTTTTAGTTCAGTTCTAGTTCACTTATAGTTCAGTTCAAGCTCAGTTCTAGTTCAGTTTTTGTTCACTTATAGTTCAGTTTTAGTTCACTTATAGTTCAGTTTTAGTTCAGTTCTGGTTTAGTTCTAGTTTAGTTCTACTTTAGATATAATTCAGTTCTAGTTTAGATCTGTTTCAGATCTAATACAGATCTAGTTCAGTTCATTCAGTTTCTAGTTTAATTTCAAGTTCTGGTTCTAGTTCAAATTTTAGATCAGATTTTAGTCCTGTTTCAAATTCAAATTCAATTTTATCTACTAAATGGGTCACCAGTTCATATTGTTGTAGAGGTTTCAGCCCAGGTTTTGTTTAATATTAGTTCTCGCCTTGAACTTAACTGTAACGTAGTCTTTTCTCCCCTAATTGTAGCCTGAGAAGAAAGTCGGACTTACTGAACACACATTTGAGTTAATTATTTTTAATATAAAATTAATAACTAATTTTCGAAAGAAAACTTTTTTTCAAACAAAAAAGTTCTCAACAAATAAAATCTTTAGCTTTCGATTAAGGTTCATTAGTCTTTACCGGAATATGGTTAATATGACGACAACTACAGGAAATCAGGATATGCTATTAAAAAATACTAGTAAGTTTCTTTTTATGATTTAATTTGTTTAAAAGAAATTTCATTTATCCCTTCTTAATAGCAAAAGGAAAACCACCCAAGAAGGTAGCTACCAAAGAAGCTTTGACTTATCTATTTAGATGTTTCAGAATACTGGGTCTTTATCGTACAGAAAAATATAAATATGTTTATATGATTTATTGCATATTTATACATTTAAGCGTTACCCTATTTTTACCCACCTCCTTTATAGCCAGTTATTCATTGGAATCGAATAAAAATTTAGATTATGATACCTTATTCACATCTATACAAGTGGCCATAAATGTGTTTGGATGTTCTCTGAAAATCTGTATGTTATTGTATTATATACCGCATTTGTTGACAGCCGAACCGATTATGGCGAAATTGGATGAAAGTTGTGTGGCACACGATGAGGTGGAATTATTGTATAAGATAAAGAATCTGGGTCGTAAATTGGTGGTCAATTTTTCCATAACATTTTGGAGTTATTCCATTTCAACATTTGTGGTTTCTATGATGGCAGCTCATCCACCCTATTCCCTGTATTTGCCATATATCAATTGGAGAAATTCAAGATGGGAATTTTTTATTGCCTCCTTCATAGAATTCCTACTAATGGATGCTGCCTGTTTCCAGCAGGTGGCCAATGATTCTTATGCTGCTGTCTATGTTTGTATACTACGAGCACATGTGAATATTTTACGTTTGAGAATTAGAAAATTGGGCTCAGATGTTAATAAATCTTTGGAGGAAAATGAAAATGAATTGAAAATGTGCATCAAGGATCACAAAAATCTAATAGAGTAAGTCGTTCAAAATATGAATAAAATGTTAAGTTAAATTAATTTTTCCCCCAAAAAAAATTTCAGTCTCTATAAAATTATTTATCCCGTTATCTCAGCCACCATATTTTTACAGTTTACGAATACCGCTGGTATTTTGGGTATAACTTTGATAAATATTTTGATATTTGCCAAAGGTTATTCCTCCATTATTGCCTCCTGTTTTTATGTTTTGGCTGTGGTTGTGGAGATCTTTCCGCTTTGTTATTATGCCAATTGTTTGATGTATGACAGTGATCTATTGAGTGTGGAGATCTTTCATTCAAATTGGATGAAACAAAATACACGATATCGTAAAATGTTAATATTTTTTATACAAAGATCACAACAGACCATGGAATTAATGGCAGGGAAAATGTTTCCCATTAATTTAAATAGTTTTATAAGTGTAAGTAACTATTGAGAAACTGATCAAAATTTGAATTCAATAACGGTTCACTACTAATTCTCTTCTAATTAATATTTGTTTGATCATTTAATTACTCCCTTTCTCTCTCTCTCTCACTCTCTCTCTCTTTGCCTTTTTATTTACAGATCGCCAAATTCTCTTTTTCCTTGTATACGCTCATTAAAAAGATGGGTATTAAGGAGAGATTAGGTTTGCAATAATCGCAGTAATTAAAAATTTATATTTTGAAAAGCGATGAAACTTTTTCTTAAAAATATCAATTTAATGAAGGAAAAATATTCAAATGAAATTGTAATTTTAGATTAGATTTTTGGATCCTAAATTTATAAATAAAAATAATTAAAAAACAAACAGTCTAGAAAATTATTGGGCAGGAAGAATTCTGAATGGTTTCCGACTTGTGGTCTTCATATCTGTCTTCATATTTAGGTTCAGTTCTATTTCAGTTTAGGTCAAGTTCAGGTTCGGTTCAGGTTCAGGTTCAGTTCTATTTCAATTCTATTTCAGTTCTAGTTCAAGTTCAGTTGAATATTACTTTTAACGACTTCTGTAGAAGTTGCGGTAATGATGAGGAATGAGAGACGACAGTTTCTTCGTCATTGAACCCCTTTTTCCGCCTTAAAGGACCCTGATTTGGCTGAACTCCAAAACGTTGATGTTAACAGAGTCATCCATTATGCTACTGCATCTTAACTCCGACTTGCGTGGACTTACAATTCATATTTGTTTTCATTTTCAGTTCAAGTTCAGATCTAATTAAGTTCAGGTTCAGTTCTACTTTAATTCTAGTTCAGGTTCAGTTCAGGTTCGGTTCAGGTTCAGTTCTATTTCAGTTCTAGTTCAAGTTCAGTTGAATATCACTTTTAACGACTTCTGTAGAAGTTGCGGTAATGATGAGGAATGAGAGACGACAGTTTCTTCGTCATTGAACCCCATTTTCCGCCTTAAAGAACTGATTTGGCAGAACTCCAAGACGTTGATGTTAACAGAGTCATCCATTATGTCACTGCATCTTAACTCATAAGTTATATAAACCATAATATCGTTAACGATTTAAGTACAGCTGCCTAATTCATTTAAAAATACGTTATATTTGAGTTTGTGTAAACTCGTGTTAGAAAATTCTTATTTTTTAAGCTGCAAATAATTTAGTTTAAAGGTCAGCAGACATTTTTTTAGGTGATTAAAAATTTATAATTAATTTATTAAAAAAAACTTTTGAAAACCCAAATAAAATTGTGAATTTATATAAAAAGTTTTTCGAGAAAAACTTTTGTAAATTTATTTTAAATAGAAAAACTATAAATATTCTTTAAATCTTTTGGAAAGAATTTAGTCTTTTAATAAAAATGGACTTGAATAATAAAGAGAAGCTTTTCGTAAAGAAAAATGGTAAATATTTGAAGATCTTGGATTTTACACATGTTTCTGAAAACCTTTTTCATTTGCAGCTGAAAGAAAAACCCAACTTAAAGTTAATAGTAAGGATGCTACCAGTTATCTCTATTGTTGCTTTCGCATAATGGGGCTTTATTTTACAGAGAAGAATAAATATTTTTATTTATTATACGCCTCCTTTATACACTTCTGGGTAACCATATTTTTACCCTCCTCCTTCATTGCCAGTTACTCTTTAAAGTCGAGCAAAAGCTTTCAATATGATACCTTACTAACCTCCATACAAGTGGCCATAAATGTTATTGGTTCTTCGGCTAAGATATGCATGTTGTTATATTATATTCCACATTTAAAGACAACGGAACCGGTAATGGCCAAATTGGATGAACGTTGTGAGGATGAGGATGAAATTGCTTTATTGTATAAACTTAAGAGTTTAGGCCGACGTCTGGTGGTTAGTTTTGCCATCTCATTTTGGAGTTATGCCACCTCTACCTTTATAGTATCTATATTGGCAGGACATCCACCATATTCCCTGTATTTGCCCTATATTAATTGGCGCAATTCCAAATGGGAATTTATAGTGGCTTCAGTTATAGAATGGATGTTAATGGATGGTGCCTGTTTTCAAGAGGTGGCCAATGATGCTTATGCTGCCGTTTATGTTTGTATTCTACGAGCTCACGTCAATATTTTACGCCTACGTATAAGTAAGTTGTGCTCGAATCCTAATAAATCCTTAGAGGACAATATGGAAGATCTTAAATTGTGCATTATCGATCATAAAAATATAATTGAGTAAGTTTCACTTTTTCAAAAACACAGAGAATAATAATTTTAATTTTTATAATATTCCACAGACTCTACAATATTATAGCTCCCGTCATATCGGCCACTATATTTCTTCAATTCACCATAACAGCTGGCATTTTGGGCATCACTCTCATAAACATGATGATCTTCGCTAAAGCTTTTTCCTTAAAAATTGCTTCCTGTTTCTATGTCGTCGCTGTGGTTGTGGAGATTTTCCCTCTCTGTTATTATGCCAATTGCTTGATGTATGACAGCGAACGTTTGAGTGAGGAGATTTTTCATTCCTCTTGGATACAACAAAGTATACAATATCGTAAAATGATGATCTTCTTTATGCAAAGAACTCAGATAACTATACAATTTTTGGCGGGCAAAATATTTTACATAAATCTTAACAGCTTTATAAGTGTAAGTCAAGTTTTAATGTTAATATTTTTTTTCAAATTTTTAAAGAACTGTTCTTGCAGATCGCCAAATTTTCATTATCTCTTTACACCCTCATTAAGAAAATGAATCTTAAAGAGAGATTGGGTTTGCAGTGAAAATTGCTAGAGAAGAAAAATATATTTTTTCTAATTTTAAATATGAAATTTCGAAAAGAAATATTTTAATAAAAATATGGAGAAGAAAATGTTTGATTTGCTAAGTTTTTTTTCTAGCACTGAAGTAGAAATAAAATAGAACTGAACTAGAACTGAACCAGAACTGAACTAGAGCTGAAATAGAACCTAATTAGAACTGAACCAGAACTGAACTATAACTAAACTAGAACTGAAATATAACTACAGAACTGAACTAAAACTGAAGTAGAACTGAACTAGAATTTAACTAGAACTTAAATAGAACTGCACTAAAACTGAACTGAACTAGAAGTAAACTAAAACTGAACTTAACTAAAACTGAAGTTGAATCTGAACTGTAACTGAATTGGAATCGAACTAGAACTGAACTAGAACTGAAAGAGAACTGAACTAGAACTAAACTAGAATGGAACTAGAACTGACTGAACTAAAGCTTAAATAGTACTTAATTTGAACTGAGCTAGAACTAAACTAGAATTAAACTAGAACTGAACTAGAACTAAACAAGAACTGAAATAGAACTGAATCAGAACTGAACTAGAAAACTAGAACTGAACTAGACTTAAACTAGAAATGAAATAGAACTGAACTAGAACTTAAATAGAACTTAAATAGAACTGAACTAGAACTGAACTAGAACTGAACTAGAACTGAACTAGAAAACTAGAACTAAAATAGAACTGAACCAGAACTGAACTAGAAAACTAGAAATGAACTAGACTTAAACTAGAACTTAAATAGAATTAAACTAGAATTGAACTAAAATTGAACTAGAATCTGAACTAGAACTGAACTACATAGAAGAAATGTTTTCGAACAGAAAAATATTTACCGCAGAATTTATTATTTATAAATTAAATAGCGCAACTAGAACTGAATTTTGAATTAGAATTGGAGCTCAACTAAATGAAAAGCAGAACTGTACTGAACCAAAAGTTAATTATGACTTTAAATTCTTCTATCGTCCAGATGACTTTGGTGTCCTCAATCGCCAATACAAAAAAGGCCTAAACATACTATAGACTGTGCTAACGTCTGCACAATTTAAAATGCTGTATATTACGTAGCAAAATTCCTAATTCTCCCCACTGTCTCTAAAATGTTAGTACTTTGCTTAAACATTGCAGGCGAAAAAAAGTCATGAGTTTTTCTTTTAAACTTTTTAAAAATTCTCTTTATCAATTTCAATAAAAACTTTTGCTAATTAAATCTAAAAATGCAATTAATTAAAAAAAAAGAAATCATAAATTCATAAAATTATTGTATAAAAAGAAAATTTATGTTTTAAAATTTCACAAAAGTATACACAACCACAAAATGGAGGTTTTGGAAAATCAACAACCAAATGCAATTGCTGTCGAAGAGGAATTAGGAAATTCTGGATTAGAAAAGGCTTATAATTTGGAAGAAAAACTGGAAGTGAAGCAAATGAATAAAGGAAAGTATAATAGCGATAGCTTTAAGTGATTCAGGCAATTTTATATAGAAGTTTTCATTCTTATAGATTTTGAAAATGTGAAAACTGTTATGGGAACTCGTTACCTACAAAATGGTTTTCGTTTTCTTGGAGTCTATATGCCAGAAAATAATAAAGTTTTATATGGTATTTGGTCAGTAATTATTAACTTGTGTGTTACTATTTATTTGCCTTTAAGCTTTGTCTTGAGTTTTGCTCATTTATCGGAAGAAGAATTGGAAATTGGCAATCTTTTGACATCAGTTCAAGTGGCCATCAACGTTTTGGGTTGTTCGATAAAAATTATTTTAATGAGTTTTCTCCTGCCAAGATTATTGGGTTGTGCTGATATTCTGGAGAAATTGGATAAGCGTTGCCGTTCCAAAGAGGAAATCAATGCCATAAAGAAATGTATTAAAGAGGGAAATCGTTTCGTGGTTTTATTCGCCATTTCCTATTGGAGTTATTCCACTTCTACCTGTATAAGTGCTGTGGTTTTTAATCGTTTACCTTATAATATCTATAATCCCTTAATTGATCCTAAAGATTCCACTCTACATTTCTGTTTAGCATTACTTATCGAAATGACAGTCATAGATATCGCCTGTTTCCAGCAAGTGGTAGATGATTCTTATGCTGTCATATATGTCAGTATTTTAAGGACTCATTTGGATATGTTATTAAAGCGAATACAAAATATGAATAAAAATGGTAAGATTTCATTGGAGGCAAATTTTGAGGAACTTAAAATGTGCATAATTGATCATAAAAATATAATACAGTGAGTCCTTTTTTTCCTTATCTTAACTCGCTATTAATTTTCGAATCTACTTTAAATTGTTTTAGACTATACGATGTGGTTTCTTCAGTCATTTCAATAACCATATTTGTACAGTTCACCATAACTGCTACCATATTGGGTGCTACCCTTATTAACATTCTTTTATTTGCCACTAATTTCGCCTCAATTGTGGCATCTTGTTTCTACGTCATGGCAGTAGTAGTGGAAATTTTGCCCTTGTGTTATTATGCTCAATGCTTAATGGATGAAAGTAATCGCTTATCGGAGGTAATATTCCACTCCAATTGGGTGGATCAGGATATACGTTATAGAAAAATGCTGGTATTTTTTATACATCGTTCACAACGGACCATAGAGTTTACGGCTGGGAAACTTTTTCCTATTACATTGAATAGCTTTTTGAGTGTAAGTAAGAAAAATGTGGATTTCATATAAATTTGTAGCATTTTCTATAGAGAATTGTTCGCCTTGTACGATTTTCTAAAAAAAATTGTTCGCTTTGTAAGATTTTCGATAAAAAAATGGTTCGCCATTTTTGCTTTAAAGTTTTTCATTATTTTAATTTCTTTTTAGATTGCTAAATTTTCTTTCTCCTTGTATACCTTTATTAAAGAAATGGGTATTAAGGAAAAACTAACCAGCAAATAATTTTTAAAATATGGTTTTGGAAAAACTTGAAGAAAAGCGAAAAAAAAACTTGGAAACATGGAAACGTATTCTATTAAAAATAGCACACATTAATTAACATTTAAAGTAGTCTGGTTTAATGTTATTTTTTTTTTTGCACTAAATTATTATAAAATAAAAAGTTTAAACAATATAAAAATCTTGATAAATTCTCTAAAAAATATATTTTGAAGATTCTTATAATATTTCGTATTTGTTCGATATATTTAATTAAATGACATTTAATTCGCCTTTAAAATAAAAAAACATTTTGAATAACGGGTTTATTTTCTAGGGTTAATACTTTGATATACAACCCTGCAGCTTTTACAGCTGACATTACTTCTATTATCTATAACATCTCTGTTTTAAAAACAGCTCTGTATTAAGTTTTGTTTACATTTCCATCAACAACAAAAATAATACGTTTTGCAGTGTTTGGAAAAGTGTTTTGTTAATTTTTGTAATTTTCTTTAAATTAAGAGCTATAAAAGATGGGTCGCGCCGAAGTGGGTACTCCCAAGTACTTGGCCAATAAAATGAAGGCCAAGGGATTACAAAAATTACGCTGGTATTGTCAAATGTGTGAAAAACAGTGTCGAGATGAAAATGGTTTCAAGTGTCACACCATGAGTGAGGGTCATCAAAGACAATTGTTGCTATTTGCTGATAGTCCAGGAAAATTCTTGCACAATTTCTCTAAAGAATTCTCTGATGGTTATATGGAATTATTGAGAAGGAGATTTGGCACTAAACGTGTTAATGCCAATAAAGTTTATCAAGAATATATAGCCGACAAAGATCATGTTCACATGAATTCTACACGTTGGCTTACCTTATCAGACTATGTTAAATGGCTGGGACGTACGGGTCAGGTTATAGCAGATGAAACGGAAAAGGGATGGTTTGTCACCTACATTGATCGCAGTCCCGAGGCTCTAGAACGTCAGGCCAAAGCAGAAAAAAAGGAAAAAATGGAGAAAGATGATGAAGAGCGTATGATGGAATTTATAGAAAAACAAATAGAGAAAACCAAAAGTAAAGAGGGTTCTGATAAAGAAGATAAACAAAAATATACCGAACTAAAACGTGATGAAGATCAACCTTTAAAATTAGATATTAAATTAGAAAAGAAATTTCAACCAGAAACGAAATTGGGAACTTCAGCTTTATTGAAAAAAAGAGTGAAAGAAGAAGAAGCTAGAGATGAGGATTTCGAAGAGAAAAGAGATGGGGAAGGATTTAAAAAGCCAAAATCTTTAAAATTAGATAACAAACGTAAAGACAAAGAAGCGGCCAGTACTAGCTCAGCTTTAGATGAAATCATAAAAATGGAAGAACAAAAAAAGGAAAAAGTTAATCGTAAAGACTTTTGGCTTCATGAGGGTATAGTGGTTAAGTTTATAAGCAAATCTTTAGGTGAAAAATATTATAAACAAAAGGCAGTGGTGCAAGAAGTAATAGATAAATATCAAGCCAAAATAAAATTTCTAGAAACAGGGGATAAAGTTAAAGTAGACCAGGTGAGAGGAAATATATAATTTGTTTTAACAAAATTTAATGAAGTTCATTTTCAGGCCCACTTGGAAACTGTTATACCTGCTTTAGATAAATTAGTTTTGGTGGTTAACGGAGCCTATCGTGGTTGTGAAGCTTATCTTAGGAAATTAGATGAAAAAAACTATTGTGTTTCGGTGGAAATTTCAAGAGGTCCCCTAAAAGGTCGCATAGTAGATAAAGTACAATATGAAGATATTTCAAAAATTTATTAAGATTTAATTCTTTTGTATAGTTTTTTTATAATTTTTAAAAATAAATATGCTTTAGTTTATTTTTAAATGATCTTTTTAGTTTAAATTAAGGTTGTTAATAACAGAAAAGAAAACTTACCCTTAAACAGCCAGGAGTGTAAAATTTGATTAAAACCGACTATATAATGCCCTACGCCTTCTATAAAAAATCAAAATCAATCAGCCGGACAAAAAGACAGATGAGTCCATAGATCGTCTGAGCTAAGAGTTGTAGGATTGACATTGAAGTTAAACAAATGTGGTGCATCATGTTATATCAATACAAGACCAGAAGGCATTGAGCTTATATCTTTGTTGTGCTAGAGCTAATTTTGTAGATTATGACATACTCTATTCAGTAAATGGGATAGGAGGCGGACAATATATGACATTAATACGGTATTTTGAAACCGGGGGATTTATGATGTCTTTGGGAAGACATCGTATATGAATCTGATCAAAAGAATCTTCATCATATATGTGTATGCTCCGTTCATATATTCGAAGATCATTTCTAACATGCTTTGGGGGAAATTCCAACTGTGTTATATTGAAGTAAGGATGATACCTCCGATGACATTTAAGGATGAAATGGTTACTGACTGTATATTTGTTACGGCATGTTACCATCCTTAAGGCTGCATTTTGGCAACTTTGAATATTTCTAAATCCACTCACTGGAGCAATATAATTTATCAGTGATCAGCCATTATTAATTTCCTTTATCCCATCCCAATTACTACCGGCTAGTGTTTTAAGGACTTTATTACTACTTCGCAGTTTTTTCATGATTGCAATGTCATTAGCCGAATAGGCTTTCAAAAGTAACCCCTGTGATCTTTAGGTGATTAACCGTCGGAATTTGAATGCCATCAACTATGATGCTTAATTTAAGTTGAGCTCTTTAACTAAGTAAAGAGTTTAATTCTACCTAACACTCAGAAGATCTATGGACTTCTGCTAAGACTGGCACAAATTCATGGTCTGGAGTTAAAGTTGATCGTGAATTATAACCATTTAAAAAAGTTGTTTTTTCAGTAGTTACAACAACAAGCGGACATCGTTAAATTGGCTCAGAATAATATGAATATATGAATTAAAATGAAAATGTAACACCATTTTTTGTAAGTTACAAACTTTAGTCAAACTCCCCGAGTGTAGAGTATTAATATGTAGGTTATGAAGTGCTTTTTGGATTTTAATTGTTTTCGTTAATTATATTGTTTAAAACACTTGGAACTATTAAAAAATCAATATTTAAACGTGTCATGTTAATTAATTCATTAAATATGTAGAAGTTTTAAGGGAGGCCGAAACATAATTAAAGTTTAAACAGAATTTAATAGTTAATTGACCTAAATTTTACTTTATAATAAAAAAGAATTTAAATTTTAAAATACTAAAATATTTTTTTAATTATTTATAAAGATTTTTGTAGAAAAATTTTAAAATTATTTAAAATACCTGAGTTTTTCTTGAAGTCTTTAAAGTTGAAAGTTTTTATTTTTGAAATTAAATTAAAATATAACAAATTATAAGAAATCAAAAAATTAAAAATATTTAAACGATAATATTAAATTTTACTTAATCAAAAAATTATGAATTTACAACAGGGTGTTGCAAAATTGGCAATTAATTAGAGTTTGTTTTGATTTTGACAGTAATGACATAGAAGCGATTTTTCAGCGGAAAATAATTACAAGAATTTTTAAGCCAATAAAGGAATAAATCCAAGGATTTAGATAATCTAGCATTCTTCAATTATAAGTACTATTTGGTGTTAAACAAGTATGATGTATATTTTTCGCTCTCTTCTTGTTTTCGACATTTAGTTGCCTAAAGCTTTATTATAAAAATCTTTTCAAATGATATTTAAATGTGGATATCTCTAAAAGGACATGAAAATCCCTATCGAATAATATATAAATTGAGTTACATTTGTAGCCGATTAAGAAATTAAATTTTTTACCCCTTTTTTACAAAAATTGCCGATATCTCATAATCAAATGTGTACATAACTTCATCAAGCTTTCATTGGATACACATATAAATCCTTTAACCTATTAAATACCAAAGCTATTTGACTTCAAAAATCAATAAATAAATTTATCGTCTATAATAGATAAATAAAAAGACCGTTTCGTTAAAAAAATTGTTTCTCTTTATTTAATTTTATTATCTAGAAAAATTCACCTTAGCGATATAATTTAAAAGTTTTTCGATTTGAGTTGCAAATGATAGCTTAAAATGTTGTCATATTCAAAATGTGGCCACTTTTTTTAAAAAGACAAGGGAAAAATTTACAAAATGACTTCTGACCTCCACAAGGGTTAATTATGTGATATTTTTATACATTATTAGAGAGGTAATCTAAAACTCTTTCAAATGAAATCTATATTGTTCACCTCGATCAATAACAAGAAAAGATATATTACTTTGTTATATATATTTCCTTATATACCTTAAGAAATTTGTTCTAATTTTTGATAAATATTTTCAAATGATTCATAGAGTTTTCTATTTAAAAATTTGTTTACCATAAATATTTGTAATTAAAATTAATTATTAATGAAAACAAATGAGCCGGCCTCTTCTAAATATGCTAATACTTAATACTCATATGCTTTTTTACTAAAAACAACAATAATTAATACGTAATAGAATATACTATAATATTACATACGTAATTTACATTAAGTATTTATAAATATTATTTACATTTTTTATTTTACTGATTAAAAAATCATGGTGAAAGCAAATAATGTTTATATTTTTTTCTATGAAAAAAAAAAAAAACAAAAACACAAATATTTTTTTAATTTTTAAAATTCCCAATAAAAACAGTTTGTATTCAATATATACATGAAAAATTCTTTTTTTAAAAATGAGTCAAAAATATCGCCTGATTTCTTTTTTTCTATATTATTTATAAGAGGTTTTTCTTAGCAATAAATATTGTTTTATTGCAAGTTTTTCCCATGTGGCATAAGTAAAATGTTTTGTTGGTTTTATATTTAGGAATTTTTTAGTTTATTTTGTTACAATTGTAATAAATTAATAATTTCTATTATTAATCCGTTAACTAGCAATTGACAACACTTGATTTTTTTTCAAAGGATCACAAAAACAAAATACTGAATTAAGCTAAACTTATGGCAACCTTATAAATTCATTATGTCGTAGTTTTACAATTTCCGTTAATTTGTTTACATTTGTAATAAGTGTTACCAGTACAGTGATTTTTTTATTATAAAATGTTTTAAGCGCAAAACTATTTTTTCACTATTATTAATGAATAATAGTAAAAGAAATATTAAAAACTTTTTAAAAAATATTGAAATTTTTAACATATAGCAAAATTCTTAAATACATGAAAATCTTAAGAAATCTTAGACTCTGGTCTAGTCAATAGACTAGAATATTGGGATATTTTCCTAAATTAATATATGCGTCTTTAAATATTTTTAAATTGGCAACAATTTTTTGTTAAAAGATTTCTTATCTTCATTTAAAAATCAAACAAACATTTGCTAAAAATGACGAAAAACCAAAATTCTAAAGTGTCAATTAAAATAATTCAAAGAATTTCATATTCTACGAACTACGTCAATGAACATATAAAGTAATAAAATACATATAATGCATTTAAAAAATATGACCTTTACCAAAAAATTGTTTAAATACAGCAGACAGTATGGAAAATATTAAAAACAGAATAACAAAAAAATATTTGTGATAACAAAATGGACTCCCTAAGTGATAGAAATTTACATACATTTCATTTCATAAAGAGCAAAGTCCATTATGAAAAACACATCTATATGATCTATATAAATAATAAATACGTCAAATTCTTTAGTTTTTTTTTAAGAATTAGCAAAAGAAACTACGTGTTACTATTTAGCAACTAAAAACGGTATTTTATTTTATTTTATTTGTTTGTAAATTTTATTTGTTAAAGGTCCCCATTAAAATATTAACCCCGGGCATGTTTTCGAAATAAATCACTTTAAGTTTTGATTATTAGAATTTGAGAATAAATACTTGTTGTTCTTTATTAAATTATTTTTAAAGTTTATATAATATAATATTAAAACTATAATAAAATTCTATATGTATCAACTAGTTAATAAAGAATGTTTAAATATTTTAACATCTACTTAATTTAATCTACATTATAATAAGTTTTATATTTAAATTATTAATAAATTCGTTGTTTTGTTTTTCTTTCTACTATATAATTGAAAAATGTTTAATATTTAAGAATGTTTAATAATTGAACTTATTTTTAGACTTATCAGTACTAAATACTTAACAATATTTCTACTTTTTTTAAATTAAAATCTACTTATAAATCATTTTTTAGAGTAAATACCCAAGTATTAAATTACATTTTTTTGCTTTGTCATCAAATTTCAATTTACATAATTATTTTTATATAGAAATAAATTAATGATGATTTGCATGATTTAATTGATTTCCTTTAGAGGCCTCTTTAATGCTGAAATGGGAAAAAATGTAAAGAAATTTTATTAAAATTTGTAATTTATCAAAATAAAATGAAGTTTTGTTAAAAAAATTACGGTAAAAAAATAAAGCTGAAATATTAAAAAATATTGGCAACATTTTTTGCCAAAAGTTAGCATAAAAACGTATTGTCAACCTTAAAATATTGCATTTATAAATGGTTGAAAACCCCCGTTACTTTTTTGTTTACATTTAAAAACAGTACTTTTATGTTGTTATTGATGTGTTCATTATTTATTTATATTATTATATACATTATTTATTAAAATTTCTCATTAAAATGGAAGTATAAATAAAATATAATAAATGTAAACAAATAAGTCCATCCCCTTTCATTATTTCCAGAAAATTCCCATACGGTTTTTGATTAAAATACAACAAATAATACGTTATATTAACAAGTAAGAATGCTATATTCGGATATCCCGAATCTACAATACCCTCCACCACAGAAATGTGTGAAGAAAATACATAATTTCTCGTACATACACACTCACAGACGTATACAATTTACAAAATTGACACTTATCGAGTCAAGAAATTGGTTATGTTTTTAGCTATAATTTTTTTCTACTGAGTGTGCCAACAACAGATAGACCGACAGACAGACGGACGGACGGAGATAGATAAATCGACTCAGATTTTAATATATATGCACTATGGATTCTGAGATGATTCATTGTTAGCGTTACATACGGAATGACGTAGTAAATTGTGTTTTTTTTTATTTTAATCATTTATAAAATATTATTTAAAAATTTCACTGATAATAATATTATTATGAAGGCAAGGAAAATCTATTTTTTGCTTATATTTTGTTTCTATGACAAAAATAAACACAAATGTTTTGATTTTTTTTAAATTCTAAATAAAATTCAGTTTCTACATTTAAAAGGAAAATTATTTTTAAATGTTAAGATATCGCCTGATTTTTTCCATATCTATATATTATATATTACGTATTTTTCTTGGCTATGAATATAATTTTATTGCAATTTTCCATTGTATGTCATAAATAAGCACTTTTATTAGTTTAACAAAATTTTCCCATTGATAAAATAACTTATTTTTATTACTTGAATATTGTCTCAAAATGTTGGAATATTTGTTTTTAAGTGGCTAATTTAGATAAAAATCTAATCAAATAGTAAATGATTTAAATTTTTAATTTATAGGAAAAGTAAAAAATAAAAGCAAAATATCTCTTAAACTAGGCACCTTCACCTCAGATATAAGGAATTTGAAATATATGACCCGAGGTGTATAAATGTGGAACTAGCCGATTAGAAGTTACAGATTTATTTCCATGTTAGTCCGTCTTTCTGTCCATGTTAACGTTGTCTTAATTTCAAAAATATTTTTAAGAAATTTGAGACATATTTTTTTTGGCCAAAAATTTTTATCTTTTTAATTAATTAAATCCTTAAAAACACTTAAATTCGTAGATTTGAATTTATTATTCTGTATTTTTTTTAATTAAAATTATTATTAAAATTTTAGCTTATAAAAAATTTCCTTTAAAAAAGTTTAAATTCATTAATAAAAGAATTAAAATTCTTTTTTAAGATTCAAGTAATTTGAATCTTAACAAAGAGCTTAAATTCTATTGATCCTCTTTTATATTAAGTAGTTCTTAAGTAGTTCTTTAGTACTTTACTAACTAACAAATGATATTTTTTATTTTGAAATATTTTAACTTTTAAAAAATTATTTTATTAATTTTGAATAATTTTTTAATATAAACTGTAATTTATCACAGAATTTCCTTTAAAAACGTACAAATTACTTAAATCCTTAAAAAACGCTTAAATTCTGATAAAAGCAACAATGAACCTTTTTTACTTTAATCTAGTAATTAGTTCTTTGCTTTTATTCACATTAACTAACTTTATCACCTTAAATTATTCCGTAATTTTTTTTATTAAAATTGTTATTTTTCTATTAAAATTGTTATTTTTCTTTAATTTACTTATTTTTAACAATTTCCAGTGAAAATTGTAAAATTTTAAACAATTTCCTTAAAAACGTTAAAATTAATTAAAAATGACTTGAATCCTCGAAAAAATTCTTGAATTCTAATATTGACATTTATTTTACTCATGATCCTCTTTAAATTTATTATGGTAACACTTTTTGTTAAGTTTTATTTACATTAACTAACGGTTTCATTTGGACATTTAAATTTAACATGTAAAACTCTTATTACTCTTTAGTTTTGTTTACATTTATGCACAACTAACGGTATTTTGCAACCATTACTTTTCTCACATGATAAACTTCTCTCTTTCCGTTTTTCCTATATTTCTTTTTATTTTTTTATAGTAACTAACGGCGTTTTTAAGGAATTTTTTTATTATGGTTTTTGTTTATATTATATTGGCTTTGTGTTTTAGACATTTCCTCTTTAAATAAATTTGACGATTTAGGAAAAGATCATGCCATATTATTTTTATCATAGATAAACAAAACAATTAAAATAAGACTATTTTTTAATTAAAGGCAGAACAAAATTACTCACCTTTATTAAGAATTTAAAGATGTTGTTATTATTGTTGTTGTAAAGTGGCCTTAATTAATAGCAACGTCATGTAAAGCAAAAATTGCTGCTGCGGCTGCATACAATTAATAGTTTAAATGTAAACAAAATACCCTAGAGAAGGTATTTTCTTAAAAATGGAGGGCGGGAGATAGTTTGGTAATATATTTAAGTACTGTTAATTAAGTATTTATTAAAACAAAAGTAATTTAAATAAAAAATTGAGGTTATAAGGTGCTTGAGAATTTTCCTTTAGTAGACACTTCATGGAAGCGCTCTTTTTCGCAAAATTAATTCTTGTAGTTTATTTGATGCCTTTAATACTTTTTATTATTTCTTAAATAAGCTTTTTGTTTAATATGTTCTTTCAGGCATGTACCATTTGGCGCTCTTTGTTGGCACACTACCTCTTTGGCCAAAATAAAACATTGTGTTTGCACCAAATTAAAGAAAAGCTTGCCTATAGTGTTGGCGTCCTCATCATTGGCCATTTTAAGACAGGTACGAAAACGTCTATCACAATTACAGTGAGACAAAGTATAAGGACGATAATTGAATAAATCAAAACGATTGCTCATACCGGGTATATAGAGTTTACAATGATCATGAGTGCGACAGCATTTGTCAGCCATAGAAGCTCCTCCCAAATGATTATAGGTACCATTTGCAGTATTACCACGACCACACCAGCGGGTATTGGGAGCAATTAAGAAATCTGATAATTGACGTTTTTGTCGCGAATGTTTTAAGGTATTAGGCAAGTCGTTAAGATTTTCCTGCTCTACAATTAATACGTCATTTTTATGATGTTGGTGTTGTTCTGCTAAACCAGTTATTGGTTGTGCCCCCAAATTCTCATGGCGTCGTTGTTGCTTGTCTGTGCGATTTTTTGCACTTATAGCTATAGCTACGTCATCATTGATATCGTATGATTTTTCTTGCATTGGTGTGGGTAATAGTTGTGCTGCATTTTTATTGTTAGTTTCTTGATGGTGTGTATTAAATAAACTTTGTTGTTGGCCATCATTATGTATAACATCATCATTATCATTATTATAATGATTATTTAATTTATGTTCACCAGCTATTAAATCTCTTGCCTGTAATGGTTTATTTGTTAATTCCTTATAATTTCCAGTAGGTTCTGGAACATATATGGCACCAGCAAGTGTTACAAAAATTGTAACGTTTATTAAAAAATTTAAATTTTTCAACAACATTATTTTAACGTTTTTTTATTATTTTTTAATATTAAAAAAAATTTAATTTGAAAACTTTAATTCAGTTTTCTAACTTTTCAACTGCTGCTCTTGTTAGATCTTCTTTATTTTATTACAAAAATTTATTATATCTGTATGTTTTTAATTGCTTTATTAGCACCACTTAAAAACACTTCTTTTTGTACAAACTTCCTCCACTTGAGTTTTTATATTAATTCAATTCAATGTTTTTTTCCTTTTTGCCGCGTTTTAATTTCTTCAATAGACAAGTTCTCTTATTCACTAGCATTTATGTACTGTCCCTGGTTATCATGCGATTGTTCATTTTTATATATACGACAATGTTATTAAACTCAATACAAAATTGCTGTCCCCACTCACCACAGCACAAAACCACTTGAAAATGTTTGCTAAATTTGTGGTGAGTTTTATTTGTGTTATTGCTGCTGCTACTATTGTTGTTGCTATAAGTGTTCAATTGTTTTTGTATTTTAATCATTGTTTTGATAATACTCTCTCTTGTCAATATTTTGATGTTTTGGTTTTTAATGCTCATTATAAGAGGATGAGGAAAAGCAATAAGCCGGTATCTTAAACAGAGTAGCCAGATTAATGGAGGTCATTATTTACAAACATGGGATATTTTAATAAACAAAGTAAATTATTGAAAAATGACAAAAAATTTTTGAATTATTAGATATTAAAGTCCTCCTCAAGGCGAATATAAAAAACTCTATAATTATCATTCGAAATATAAACATTTATTATTTAATATTTCTAAGGAAATATTTTTTTAATCTTAACATTTTAAGAACAGATTACAGATAAGTGGCCGATTTAAGAGTAATCGAAAAATTTTTACAATACAATTTGTAAGACAATTTGAATAAAAAGAAATAATTGCTCTTATTGCTAGTGATGAAATGTTCACCCTTTTTCGGAAACGTTTTAATAAAGCTTTCTGTTACTTTGCTCAAAGAGATAAACTACTACACATTTTTTGTTATAATATTAACAAGAGCCAAAAATCTCTGTTTGACCTAAGCTTCGGGCAGTTTGGAGGATTTGCCTTTATTAGTGCCCAAAATAAAAAATGGACACATTATGAAATCTTATGAACAGAAGCAGCCTTATTGTATACACTCCTTGATGTAAATTTTGGTATTTGTAGACCCCGTTAATGCTTCTTTTTTCGCAACTCCATATTACTTGGCATACCAAAAACTTTTTGGAAGTTTTTGGCTGCTTTTGGATCCTAAACTTTTCTTCAACATTCCCAACTTCCTGGTCAAACTTCTTATGCCGTAGTTACCATAATGTGACAGAGTAAGATGCAGATTTTACCTTTTGTTTGAGTGACGGGTACACGAAAAGTTGCAAGAGATGAGTTTTGAAGTAGAAACCTTGCGATCACTTTTTTTCTTTCTTTGAGGTACTGTAAGGTTTAATGCAGCGACTATAAAGTCAATAGAGAAACATTTGATTTCTATTGACTATTATGGGTAACACAATTAACTGCCATCGCACCTAATTAACATAAACATTAACAGAATAATGTTTTTATTTAATTAAACGATTTTTTAAAATTATAATTTAGGTTTTTAAATATAAATTTCGTTATTTTAATATTTACATATTTATTCATTTATTGTACCCCCTGTTTTGTTTTAAACAACCAGCTGTTCTTGTTAACTTCTGTATTTAACTTTACTCTCTCGCTCTCTTATCACATATGACACATCCCTTTCATGGCTACCGAGTTTCTAGTATTGTCAAATTTAATTACCAAAACAAAAGAAATCAATATTCATTTTTTGCAATTTGCGATACATTTTTCAAACTCAAGTGCTCCTCGTAAGAAAAAGTACATACAAAACTATAATTTTTTATTAAAAAGGAAACAATTTTATAGAATTTTTACACAATTTTTTGGGAAATAAAGTTTATTAAAATTTTAACAAAAATAAAACAACAACTATAAGACTTAAAGAGAGCAAAACTAAAAAACAATTACAAAATAAACAAGAAACTAAATAAAAATTATTAAAGAATAATCAAATACGTGAAAAAAACATGCAAGATGGACGCCAAGCTGCCCAGGAACAATATCATGAGGAACATCATCATCAATTATCTGAGCGTATGGCTGAAATGGAATTAAATCAAAGACCCCAACCACCTCAAAGATTAAATCTAACTCACAGTTTAAATACGGTAAATAGAACAAGCAGTAATGAGGAGTCAACAGCTGAACCAGATGCCCGTTATGAATGTGCTATATGCATGAATTGGTTAAATGAGCCGGTAATTACCTCTTGTGGTCATCGTTTCTGTAAGTCTTGTTTAAATTCCTGGTTACACAGTAATAGAAATTTTTGTCCCATGGATAATAAGAAAATTGTGGCTGATAAAGATATATTTCCTGATAACTATACTCGGCGGGAAATTGATCAAATTAAATTGAAATGTGAAAATGCTAAGGTGGGTTGCAATTTTATAGCTTCACCCTTAGAAATGGAACGTCACAAACAGGAATGTCCCTATCGAAGTGATGAAGAGCCCGCCGAGGAGAAATGTCCCTTTGCTAGTATTAAATGTGATTTTGTGGGACGGCCGGAAACCAATGCTTTGGAAATGCATTTAAAAGAGGATATGCCTCATCATTTGCAATTAATGTTGCGAGCTTTGCAAAATACTGCCATTTCCACTTGGAATCCCCAAAAATCCAATAAAACACAAACTAATGGTCATAATGGACGTGATGCGGGTGGGGGAGGTGCTTTACCACCTCCTCCCCAATATGCCAATGGTGGTGGTGAAGAACATCTCATCCAAGCAATGTATCAACGCATAGTGGTTTTAGAGCAAAGAGCCTGTGAACAAGATGTTAAAATAGAAAATCTTACCAAACAATTGGTCAATACCCGCAATCAAGTTGATGCCCGCTACAGTAATGGCACCATTGTTTGGGAAATAAAAAATTTTCACAATCTTATCGATTATTTACGTTCTAATACCAATAACTTGGTGTATTCTCGTGAATGCTATACTTCTCCGTATGGCTATAAATTTTGTGCACGTCTCAATATACAACCCAAAAATCCTTTACTACTCAGTCTTCATGTCCATTTAATGCAATCGGAAAATGATAAACATTTAGATTGGCCATTCATAGGACGTATAAAATTGTGCATGGTCCACCCAAGAGATATGAAATTATCACAACATGATACAATTATGACAAAACCAGAAATATTAGCATTCCATCAACCCAAAGAAAGGATAAGTACTAGAGGTTTTGGCTTTGTCGAATATGCTAATATATCGGAAATTATTAAAAGAGGATTCTGCGAAGATGATCGTTTACTTATCAAAATACAAATTAATTTAGTCTAAAATATGTAAGTCAGATATAAAGATAATGAGAATTTTATGGAATGAATATAAAAAATATATAAGAAAAAATCATCCTGAAATAGAATAGACAAGAAATTTCTTGAATTGAAATAAAAAGGAATTGAGTAACAAATAAAAAAAAAATCTCTAAAAAGAATCTTCAACTTAAAATCCCCCTAAAATTTACAAGAATTAAAAGTTGGAATGCTCTATTACAGCGGTGGATAAGTTAGATTTAGAATTAATAGACTAAAGTTAAAGACAAAGACTAAGCTAGTCTGGGACTTTTAGACTAGTCTGTGGGACTATTCTATTGGACTAGTCTATGGATTTTTCTAAAGACTAGTCTGTGGACTATGTCTATTTAAATTCTATAATCTAGTTTATAAACATTTCAATCGATTAGTCTACAGTCCATTCTATATTTTTCTAATCTCTTAAATTATTTGTGCTAAACTCTAAATTTTTTTTCAGATTTTATTAATTTTATGTAGCATTAAATCTTCACTACCCGTCCTCCTCATTACATATACAAAACGCAAATCTTAGCAGCAATTTGAACCTTTGAAAAAATATAATAAATTGGAGTCTTCCCAAAAAAAAAAACATAACCTACAAATATATATATATAAAAATTTAAAATAAATGTACAATATTATTGATATACAAAAACTAAAAAAAGAATTTGTTTATATTTAAGAATAATTTAAATTTATAAAATTTTTCTTAAATATAAAAAAATAATTTAACAAAATTTTTTGAAAACTTTTTTTTTTTTTGAAAAAATATTACAAGGTTTTAATGAAAAACCAAATATAAACTTAATACAAAACAATATAGACTATATAGAATAATGAGCCAAATTTACAGGAATTTATAAGATAAACATGAAAACAATATTAATAAAATAAATAATTAAATAATTAAAAAAATAACTTTTTAAAATAATTTTTTAACAAACAAAAACTCAAAATAATTTTTTTAATAAAATTGAAAAAAACAGCATTTAAAGAAAGATTAAAAGGAATTTTCCAATTATATAATATTATATAGGTCACCCTTAAGGCAAGATAAAGACAGAATTATATAATAAAAAAGGCACTATTTTCTAGAAAACTTGAAAAATAAAACAACATGAATATTAAAACACAATAAATAAAATAATTTTATTCTAACACTAAACAAAAATATTATAAAATATTTTTTTAATTTATCTAGTAACTATAAACGATATACACAACCATTAACACAATACATAAATGTTTAAATTACTATAATGATAATTAAACAATATTCGGCTATGACGAATCTTAAATACCCTTCACCACAAATGTGTATGAAGTTAATATGTTATATTACGTATATGCACACTCACAATTACATATATAATATATAAAAGTTTTACTTAAATATAACACAGGACCACTTAATGGGTCATAAAATTAGTTTATTATTTTTGGCTAAAACTTTTTTTCAACTGAAGCAATTTTTATAGTTTTTGGAATGTTAATGAAGTACATACAGCTTGATATTATGGCCAAATTTAATACAATTTTACGAAAGTTTTTTACTTGAAATAAGATATTGCATCAGATATTGCTCTATATCTTTTTAATATACTAAACCGATTTTACTGGTTTTAAATAGGGGTAAAGCAAAAACTCAGAGCAAATTTTATTAAGCTCTGTCAATTACTGTGGAAATAAGCTTGTCAACAACAGGCAGACGGACTCGACTCAGATTTTGATTTGATTCAGGAATTTATATGCATTATGGGATCTCCTTAGTGTTACACTTAATATTCCCTCTTCATTACTTGTATTGGTGGAGGGTATAAAAATTATATATATTTCTAACAAAAATATCGTATTATAATTTTAACTCTTTAAACTATTCAGTTTTTTTTATTAATTTTTCTTTAATTTTTTTTATTGCAAAACTTTCCATTTTAGTTAAATTGTCTTCTATTTACTATAATTTGTACTTAATTATTAAACTATATTAGTAAAATTAGCCATAAACTATATATAAAAAATCTATTGGCCTCATCTTAAACACCAACTAATTTCAAGTATTATTTTAAAAAATAACCTAAAAAAATATACATTTTAAATCAAAATCATATCAAACATTTTTTAGCGAATATTTTTTTTATTACATTCCCAAGTCATTTTAATTAATTAATGTATATTTTTTAATATATTATTTCCTATAGAAAATGTATATTTTTTAATTGTTTTATTTAAGTTAAAATATAAAAATAAATAAAATTTATGTTAAAACAAAAAGTGTATGAAATGTTTTTATTTTAATGGGAAAAATTAATTATAATGTATAATTTATGTATGTATGTATGTATGTATGTATGTATGTATGTATGTATGTATGTATGTATGTATGTGTGTATGCATGTGTGTATGTATGCATGTGTGTGTATGTGTGTATAAGTGTATATATATATATATATATATATATATATATATATATATATATATATATATATATATATATATATATATATATATATATAACTACATAAGTATATATATATTTATATTATATTTAAAGAGTTATAACGCGAAGCCTTAAAATTGATGCAGCAACTGCTACGTGAGAACTATCATTGAAGAAATCATCCTCATACGAGGATTTAATACTAAAAATCTTTTGAAATCGTATGATGGTTGATTAGAACACAATTGTTTGGCAAACGAGTTTCCGGTCTTTGTTTGTTAATGAAAGAATCACTAATTACAGTTATTAGTCAAATTTGAAATTATTCGAAACCTTCCATTACGTTTTTATAGTGCTTCTTCACTTTGCTCGAATAAAGTAGTCTATACCAAAATCTATCACACTTTTGACCCATTTTGGTCTCTTATTCTATTCACAAGAGTCAATGTCATGCCAAAATAAGTCTGTACACATTTTGAGTCTTATGAAGGGATGTAGGCGCTTTTTGTGTATAAACATTCCCTTGAGGGAAAAATTCGGCATTTATAGACGCCAGTTTCATATCAATGATGGGCTTTTTTTGGACGTTACTGATATTGCTTGCCATACCAAAAGCCTTTTAGGAAACTTTTGGTTCCTAAGTTTATTTTCAACATTCCCCCAAGCATCAGCGATATAAAATTTTTACCCAGGCAGTTGCGAATTATCTACCACAACATACGTTTTACCATCCATTATGCAGATAAATATTTTTCAGAAACTTGACTTCATTTTTCGTGCTATAGAAAAGTCTATAAAATAGGCAATAGACTAGTCTATGGATGATTCTAGTGATAAGTCTTTTTTTACTATTTTATAGCTTTGTCTCTAGCCAAGTCTATTCACTATTCTATAAACTTGTCTATTGAGTATTCTATGGACATGATTATTCAGTTTATTGAATTATAGTCTTATAAACGGTTAATTAGGATTCTCCATAGTCTATAAAATAGTTTTTAGAACACTCTATAGGTTCGACTAAAGACTACACTACTGATATTAAAAATATTCAAATAATTATCGATTATATGTTTAATTCTTTATTTTCCATTTCATTTATGACCATAAGGAGCTTCACTGTTTGTTTCAAAATAATATATACCCGCTTTATTTTCCATTTGTTTAGGATCACCAATTTTTACACCCTCTGCCGCTTCAGTACAACCACTTTTATCCAAAATATTATCATAACATTTACATTTATAAATCGGATCAAATGAATAACCTTTAATAGCTTCAGCATATAAACTAATACTTCTGGTATGAGAACAATCACCATCTTTGCCTTTAATGCAACCAGGTTGAAAACGACCCCAATTCGCATACAAAGAAACAGTACCAATAGGTTCTAAAAAGCCTTTCCCTTTACCATTAGTGTGTATAGTTTCTACATATTTAGCATCAGTTTTGGCCAAACGTTTATCGGGATCATCGTAGTTAAAGAAAGGTGAGGCTGCATCCAAACCTACAATATGTGATAATTTACCACGTTTAACAGATTTACCACAAAAGCCAGCGACATGAGCACCTAAACTATGGCCTATCAACAATAAAGAATCGAATGTCATATAGAATTTTTCGTTTAAAAAGTCCACAAATTTGGCAACATCATCACCCACCATCGGTACATTGGCGACAGCAGGAAAATAAAGAAAACTACCTGACTCTTTTCGCCAGTCCACTGATATAACATTATAAGCATTTTGAGAAAGATAAGCTTCTCGTAATGGAATATTAAAACTATCATTATAACATCCAAGCCAGCCATGAATAAGGATTCTGCATTTGAAAATTTGGAAAAAAAGAATTTAAAATTATTTAACACCTTCTTTTTTAAAAGAAATCATTACTTTGTTGGTAGAGAACTATTAAAATTGGACATTTTAATGGATTTGCCATTGTTGTTTAATAACTCCTGGGGTACATTGGGATTATTTTGAGAATACAAATAAAATTTTGTATTACGGTCATGCTTCCCCTCCTGATTGAAGCCATAAACTAAAAGAAAAGTTTTTTATTGAATTTTTTTATTAAAAGAGATGAATAAAATAAATATTTACCTTTCAATAAAAGCCAATATGAGAGCAAAAGTGTAACTTCATGTTCAAAGCTTTGAAGAAAGACTAGACTAAAACATTTTGTGTGACTCATCATTAAGATGTGTGTATTAGATTCTTCCTGTTGCTGACTTTATTTTTAGTCCAAGAAATATCTTATCTAACCAGTTTCAGGAAAAGTTAAGGAATTAATTCTTTTAAATAAATATTTGTTTAAGTATAAACTACTCTATGGACTAGAGTATAAACTACTCTATAGACTAGAGTATAAACTACTACACTGAAGTATTAATTACTCTCTAGACTAAAGTATAAACTGAAGTATAAACTAGAGACAAATTACTCCGTATACAAGTCTGTAATCTATTATACAAATTGGTGTTTAACTCATCTTTAAAACCTTTTGATTTCAATTTATATTTGAGCAAAACGTTTTTGTGAAACGTTTTATTTTGTTATTTAAAATCGTTAACAGTGAAACATAATTATTTTAAATTATTTATAGAAAAAAAATCGTTATAAAAACACTTAATGACAGTTAACTAAATTAAATAGAATCGATTAGAAATGACAACTTTTAAATATCTTATCGTCATCAGTATAAAATTCTCAAGTATTTTTAAACTTTTAATGAATCAATTTATCGCTTATAGGCTTTCGTATCGAAAAAAAATAAATTTATTTAAATTGCTCTCAATTCAAGTAAACGTGATTAGTTTTATTTGAAACTTTTCAAAATGAAGACTCTGGCATTCTTCTTCCTAGCGGTTCTAGGTAAATTTTTTTATGTCCTTTTAATATACTAAAATTTATGTAAATAATTGAATTTTTCCAAATCAGCTTTATGTTCCGCTTCACCATTAAGGGAATCCAGTCAGGATTTATTAACAAAACTTAGTACGGGTAATGTTAAATTTTATTTATACACCAAAGATAATCCCACAGAACCCCAAGAATTGGTTATCAATAATGTGGATTCAGTAAAAAAATCACATTTTAATAAGTCTTTACAAACTAAGTAAGTTTCCTTTGTTGAAACAGCAAAATTTCTTGAAAATTTTAAATATTTTGTCTTATTTAGAATCATTATTCACGGCTGGACCGGTTCTTATAAATCCACACCTAATGGTCCCATACGTGAGGCTTATCTTTCACAAGGTTCCTATAATATCATATCGGTGGATTGGTCTGAATATGCTAAACTAAATTATGTTACGGCCCGCAATAAAGTTCCTTTGGTGGGTGAAGAAGTTGCAGAATTTGTGGATTTCTTAAATGAAAAATTCCAAATGACATTTGATTCTTTAGTGGTGATAGGCCACAGTTTGGGTGCTCATGTGGCTGGTTTTTGTGGCAAATCAATTAAACGTGGTACATTATCTTATATTGTAGGTTTAGATCCAGCCTCCCCTTTATATAGCTACGATAAGCCTGCCACACGTTTGGTCAATACAGACGCTAAATATGTTGAAACCATACAAACGAATGGTAAAACTAAAGGCTTTTTAAAACCCATTGGCACTGCCTCCTTCTATGCTAATTGGGGTCGTGTGCAACCAGGTTGTGGTAAAGATCTAGATGGTAAATGTTCTCATGCCAGATGTGTTAGTTTATATGCTGAAGCTATTAAAGGTCATTCATTTGCTCCCATTTACAAATGTAAAAATTATGAGAATATTTTGAATAAAAGTGGTTGTACTGAAGTGGCAAAAGGTGTTAAAATAGGCGATCCTACAAATATTGAACATGAGACAGGCATTTTCAATTTTAACACCAAAAGTGAAGCTCCTTATGGTCATAAATGAAAAGAAGAAATAAAATTTTAAACAAAATTGAATTAAAATTGCAATTGTTTTGTGGAATTTTTCTTTAAATAAATTAGATTTAAAATTTATACAGACAGAACTGTGAGATAATAGACAATAAACCAAGACTGTAAATAAGTGATTAGTCTTAAACTAATTGAAAGATAAGTCCTGTCAAAACACTAAAGTAGTTCATAGATTAAAATGTAAACTGGTCTACAGATAAACATTTAAACTTGTCTATAGACAAAACTGTAAACTGGTCTAAAACTAAGTCTGTGATTTATGGACACAAGACTCTAAACTATTTCATACATCTACTGACAAGACTATAAACTAGTGTATAGACAAGACCGTAAACTAGTCTCCAGACAAGGCCATAAACTACACTATAGAAAGAAGTATAACTTGCAAACTACTTCAGAAAGTATATAAACTAGTCCAGAAGCGAAACTTTAAAACTCGACTAGTCCATAGTCCAGATTCAACAAATTTATAATCAAGTTAATAGAATAGTCTACCAAGTGAACAATAAACTAATATATGAACTAGACTTAACTACTGTTGCTACTAATCTGTTAAGTAAGTACTGTAAATTAGACTATAAAATAAACCATAAACTAAACTATAAAGTTTGCTATTAACTGATCTATAGATAAATAAGGCTACAAAGACAAGCACTTAAACTAGACTACAAAGTAGCTTATAATTTAGTTTATTAACTAGATTACATTAGAGACTATATTTTATGGTTTAAATTTTCTCCATGAATAAGAAAATCTAATTCCTCTTTGCAAGAACTGGTTTATTTCTATTTAGGTTATGCTCACAGGGACTAATACCTTTTCAGTTTGTTTTAAACTGGTTGTGTAAGTTCTTTCTTAAATTCGCGGTCAAAGATGAGCAGAACAAGATTAACAAACAGAAATACAATTTGTGAAAATTGTGCACATAAATTTATGATAATTTAAATAAATAAAAATTCACTGATAATTTAAAGATTAAATGAAACTGATTTCTTTTTTTTTAATAAAAAAGTAAATAAAGAAAATTTTATATAAATCAGAGAATTTGTAAAAAAAAAGAAACCAAATTTTAGTCTTTCTTTAAAGCTTTCAACATGAAGTTAAATATTTTTATCGCTTACTGGCTTTTATTCAAAGGTAAATATATATTTCTTTATATTTTTTTAATTCCCTTCACTAAATAATCTATTCCTTTAGTTCATAACCTCGCCGGGGATGTAAAGAATACCAGTAATACAAAATTTTATTTGTATACTAAAAATAATCCAGATGTTCCACAAGAATTATTCAACAATAATGAGAATTCCATTAAAATGTCCAATTTTAATAATTCTCTGCCAACAAAGTAATTATTTGTTTATAATAATATTGAAAAAAAAACCTTAATACTTTACCTCCCCCCCTCCATTTCAGAATACTTATACACGGTTGGTTGGGTTCTTATAAAAATACTCTCAATGTTCCTTTACGTGATTCATATCTCTCCCAAAGTGCTTATAATATAATATCAGTAGATTGGCAAAAAGAAGCCAGTAGTTTACTCTATTATCCAGCTGTCCAACATATACCAGCAGTGGGTCATGATATAGCCCAATTTATAGAATTTTTAAATGAAAAATTTAATATCACATTTGATTCTATTGTGCTAATTGGTCATAGTTTGGGTGCCCATGTGGCTGGCTTTTGTGGTAAATCTGTAAAACGTGGAAAACTTAAATATATAGTGGGTCTAGATCCTGCCTCTACTCTACAGAGATATGACAAACCAGCCGAACGTTTAAATAATTTCGATGCCGATTATGTTCTAACACTTCAAACTGATGCCAGAAGTTTGGATAATGCTAAAGGTAGAGGATTTTTAGAACCAATTGGTTCTACATCCTTTTATGCTAATTGGGGACGACGACAGCCGGGTTGTAATAGATATTTATGTTCTCATCTTAGATGTATACATGTGTATGCAGAAGCTATACGAGGTTTTACATTTGATCCCATCAATAAATGTGAAAGTTTAAAAAATATTATACAAAGAAATGGTTGTAATGAAGTAGCAAATGGAATGCAATTTGGAGATCCTTCACAAATGTTACCTAAGGAGGGTATTTATAATTTTTTCACAAACAGTAAGGAACCATATGGTCATTTGAAATAAGAACAATTAAAGAAAATTATAAAGTTTTGTAATAAAAAAGAAATAAAACTACAAACTGAAGAAAAATTATAAACTAATGTGTGGACTAAACACTGATTCGCAGATGAAGCTTTAATTTAAGGAACCAAAATTGTAAATAAACCTATAGGCAAGACTGTTAACTAGTCTATAGACTATACAGTAAACTAGACGACAAACTTGTGTTTAAACTGGACTGAAAACTAATCTAAATAATCGACTTTAAACTTTCAATTTTGTAGAGAAGACTGTAAACTATTCTATAGACTGGACTTGAAAGACAAGACTATAAACTAGTCTACAGACAAGGAGAGAGGTTGAAATTCTTAACATACGTTTACAATTGATTAAGTTAATAATCTGATTAAAATGTGTGATCAGAAGAAAGTGCGTACTAAAATTATTAAATTTTTTCAAACAAAATCCAACTTAATCCCACAAAAAGTTGGCCAAGCACTCAAAGGTCTACCGTCAAACTGTTTCCAATGTTATTAAACAGTACCAGGAGAACTTCTCAGTTGAAACAAAACCTGGTTCGAGTAGAATAATGGTCCCCACTAGTCTTTAGACAAGACTGTTAACTAGTTTATAGACAAGACTGTAAACTAGTTTGTAAAGCTTATGAGATTTTTGTTCAATTTAATAAATTATTGCATTGAAATTTATTTATTCTTTTTAAATTAATATAATTTAAATTTATTATAATCAATTGCTATATACATTTGTTTTTCTAAAACTATTTCATTTTTTAATTATATAATACAAAAAATCTAAAATTATAACTAAATATACAAGCTAAATCTACAGACAAAATTCTATTCTATTCTATTTTTACACTTAAAAATTTAATTCATATACTGACCCAACATATTACCAGCAGCAATACCGCCACTACCACTCTCGGTAGCTGTTATATTAAGTTCAGAATTATGATTCGAGTTTTTAACTTGATTATCTAAAAGAGAATTTGTATTATCCACCAAACTATGATTATTACTAATATGCGTTAAATCATTGGTTGTGCCTGAAGTTATTGATGTTGTTGTGGAGGTGGTTGTGCTCTTTTCCAAGGCTGCATCATGAGTACGCATATGTGAGTTAAGTCCCCCCGATTGAGCAAATCCTTTACCACATATTTTACAAACATGTTTACGATCTTTTGAATGTATAAGTTTATGAACCCTTAAGGCTTTTTTACGCTGGAATGTTGAACCACAAATATCACATTTAAAGGGTCGTTCACTGCTATGAGTCACGGCATGAACATTAAGATCATGAAATGAAAAGAAACTTTTGCCACACACATCACATTTTGCCGGTCTCTCACCAGTATGACGTCTCATATGAGCCGTTAGAACACCACGATCACGACATCTCTTCCCGCATATCTCACATATGACAGGCATAAGGCCAGTATGACAAATCATATGAGATTTTAGTTCTTTATCGGTAAAGAATTCTTTGTCACATTCTTTACACTTATGGGCTTTAATGCCAGTATGACGTATTTTATGTCTCATCATATTGCCAGTTTGGGTAAAAGGTTTTCCACAAATATCACAAAATATTCCAGTATGTTTCCATTTGTGACCGCGTAAATCTCGTGCCGAACGAAAGGTTTCATTGCATTGATCACATTTATGTTCGGCTTTGGGTTCTTTAGGTTTTTTGGGTGGTTTGTTGGGATTGTGCACACTGTAATTGTGTTTTTGCAGACTATGCTTAGAGCGATAGGAACGCTTACAGGTTAAACAAGGAAAGGGTAACTCATCTTTAGGCAAATTCTTGTCATCAGCATCAGACTAAAAAAGAGGTTTTAATAATTTTTTGCTTGGTTTTCAATTTTTTTCTGTGTGTGAAAAAATTTACCTCTGACTCGGATAATTTATCCTCCACAGACCAGTTTCTGTCCATATCCACATCATCATTATCAAATTCTTCTTTAAATTCTTCCTCCTGCTCTTGATCTACATGCAATTCCATTTCCTTGCTAGATTCTCTTTTATTATCTTCTATTTCAGCTTGTTTTAAATCCTCTTTATTCTTTGCTTTAGAATACTTTTTCTTAGAACTTCTAGTTTTAGATCTAGTAAAAGTTTTCTTCACCACTATTTCCACTTCTAATTTTTCGCCTATGTTTATTTCATCCTCCGATTCTGGCTTAAGTTCTTCCTTTCCCTCTTCCAGTTTAGTTTTTTCGTTTTCTTTCTCTCTTAACAATTGTTGCAAACTTTTATCATCTTCTTCGTCTTCCTCATCTTCTACATCTCCTCTTACCTCTTTCACTTTAACGTCTATTTCTTCTTGCTTAATAGGATCATCTTCAGGATCTTCCTCTTTGATAGTCATATTATCCATTAAATTAGCATCTTTGACCAATTTGTCTCGGCGTTTGCTTTCCAATTCTACCAGATTAATACTCTCCTCAGCGAGCGTTAAATGCTGCATTTGAAAATGACTAGGAAATTGTTCCAAATGCATTTTGGTGGCACACAGACAGCAAGTTACATTATAAACTGCCGGAGAAATACAAAACACTTCACCACATTTAAAGTTGTGGTAGGCATTTGTGGAAGGCTGGACTATTTTGAGCATTTTTCTTTAAATTGTTCCAAGTTTTATAAATTAGTTTTCATTTGTTTATGTAAAAAAATAAAAAAACAACAATTGCACAGAATAAAATTTTATTTATTATGAGAGTTTAGCTGTCAAATAAATGTAAATAAAAATTTGACAACTTTATGCTGCTTTCTGCAAACATTTCCGAATGAAGCAGCGAAAAACTTAGCGGCAGATGTTGGTCAAATGGCATCAAGCAAACCTGTCATAAGAAATACATATGTTTGAAACCATTTGACGTCCAGGCTTTGCAAGGTTTCAAACATCAATGTAATTGGGATGGCAATATTGCAGTCATACCTACGTCCAACATTTGTGACAGAGTAGGGTTTTCATATCACACAGCTTTCAACTGCAGAGATATGAGGTTTTCATATCACACAATTGTCATACTACGCAGCTGTCGACTTTTTAGGGTTTTCATATCACACAGCTTTAATATTACCTTCATGTTGTTATTATTGTAAGACCAATTTTTGTAAAAAAAAACTCTAACGTTAAGTAAAATTAAACATTGTCCAGAGACAATTATGATATTTTCTTCAATGCACTCTCGATAAGAACACTGACACCAATAATGTTTTTAGTCAAACAAGCGACAAAATATATATGTAAAAGTGTTAGCAACTAAAATTTTTATAATTTAAATTTAACTGTTATTTTTTATTCAAAAGTTAATATTTATTGATGTATTTCATTGATAAAATAAATTTAATTATAAATTTATGTTTTTCCTTCAAAAATTTTCAAAATAAGAAGATACTTGGGAAAATATAGACATTCATAAATACCGATTTTAAAAAACTTTAAAAACTCTCAAATTTTAATTTGTACTTATAAACAAATAATTTTTCAGAAACAGATTTTTAGTATTTTGTCTTCATATCAAAATTTTTTTACTGAATTTGATTACCATTTTCAATAACAATAATAATATTTAATTTCTCCAACATCTTTATTTTTCTTAAATAACCTCAAATTTAATTTTTAAAATTTAAGTTTCATATGAACAAATTAAAAATTAGTTTATTGCTACATACATAGGAAATAATAGTATTAGAGTTTTCAAAAATTGTTTCTAAAAAAATATATTTCAACATAACCTCAAATTTAATTTTGGAATTTTTGGCAATATATTGAAAATTTTATAGTTTCAAAACCTTTAATTTGTTTCTTATTTAAAATTATTTTCAAGGGAAATTTCACAAGAAAAATTTTTCTTCTCAACCGAACCGCAATATAAAGTTCTGAAATTTTCGATCTATATTGAAAATTTTATTAATATTTTGCCACCATATTCATAAGACATATTATGTTTAAAAGTTTTCAAAAATCTCCTCTACAAAAATAATTTTTCATCTTAACCTCAATAATTTTTTTTTCAATTTTGGAGTTATATCGAATATTTTATACAAATATTTTTCTGTCTTCTTTTTTCTATATTCTTTCCAAAACATTTTTCTCTAAATCAACAAATTTTTCTACTTTTTTTAAATTTTGTTTTATTTATTTTTTTCTTGTTATAATACAAATTATTATATCTTTTATATACTTCAGGGTATATTAACGTTTACATTTCTTTTCTTTTAATATATTTTAAAAATAATTTTACAAAAAACTGCTTACAATCTAAATACTAAATATTTAATGTTTATTTTGTTTATTTAAAAAAATTTTAACTTATTTTTTCTTATTACGTTTACGTTTTTTATCTGAACCATGTAGGCCCTTTTTGCGTGTTATACACACACGACAAAACCAGTCTTCATTGTCTTTGGGTGCAACGAAAATGCCCACACAAACCCTAAAAAAAGAAAACGTACATTTTTTAATTGATAATAAAAATCAGTCTCTTTTAATTTCTTTTTAAACTTACCAATGATACCAGGCATCACAACCATCGCAACCTATCATGGGTGAACCATCATCAACTTTACCACATGCCGGACATATCCACACACGATTACCCTCAGCGTCCTTCAGCAGAGGTGAAGAGAGATGAAAAGAAAATTATTAAAATATTTTTTAGTTTTAAACAAATGTAATGTTTCTTACAATGTAAGAGGAAGGACGACTTGTCTCCGTTATTAATGTTAAAGGACTTTGTCTATCCGAGCTGGAGGCTTTCGAAGTATTTTCATTCGAGTGACTACTACTTGCTGGAGTTGTACTGATATCATGTTGTTTGGTGGTCTGTAAAAGTTGATGGGGTAATAACACTGAGCTGGCTGATATAGTGCCTCCTGATAGCCAAGGACTTGGTGGTGGTACTATCATATTAGCGTTGTTGTTTGAGGCAGAAGAACTTGTTTTAGCAGCTGTGTCAGTTATGTCCAAAGAACTCGAATTAGTGGCAGAAATGCTAGTAGAAGTACTAGATGAGCCGGCTGCCAATTCGCCACCTAAAGGAATATTATGTTTGTTAAGCAATAATTTTAAGAAATGAATTTTTAGTAGCCAGTAGGTTAGACTACTTTGTGGATAAAACTTACTGGTATTTAGTTTATGTTTTGGAGGCCTTGTCACTAAAGGTGATATGCGTGCCAATTCCGGCGAAGGTTCTCGAGGAGGTGTATTATGAATGGCAGCTGCTCCTGTTGACGTTGTGGCTGCTGCTGTTGCTTGAGGCGTTGAAGTATTAGAAGTTGTTAAGCTTGAGACAGAACTTGTTTTATGACCATCCTCTCTGGGTGGTGTAGGTGAGTGTGTGGAACCCAATTTCAAAGTTAATTTGGGTACTAAAGATGCTGTGGGTGTTGATAAAGAGGGATTTAATTTCTCTCCTTGATCATTTGTGTTTATAGTTAAAGCTGTAGTGGAAGATTTTGGTTTCTTCGTATGTTCCAGTTCTGCACTTATGCCACCCGCTGACAGATCTTTATGTGACGCTGTTGCAGAGATTGTAGAACTGCTAACAGCAGTTGGGGCCCCCTAACGCTTGTCCACCCAATGTAGAGGTATTATGTGATAATGATGATGTCGATGTTGCACTTAAATCCTCTAAATTTGTTCTTTGTTTTTCCTTTTTCTTTTCTTTTTTCAATTTCTTGATTAAATCTTTATCTTTGATTTTTTCTTTATCTACAGATGTTCCACTGCTGCTTGTATGCGATGGCATGAGTATAGGATTTGTAAGGGAGGGATTGGGTGTCATTAAATCATTTAGATTTGCTGTTGTGTCCTTTTCTTTAAGTGGAGAAGTTTGTGTGGGATTTAATAAATATTTCTTAACTTTATCTTTATCTTTATTTTTATCCTTTTTATCTTTTTTCTTTTTGATTTTTCCTTCTTTAAGTTCCTTGAGTTTTTTCAATTTTTTGTGTTCTTTACGTTTCTTTTGTAAATCATATTCAGATGTTCCAGAAGAAACACTACCACTGGGTGTGGGTATGGCTGCAGTTATAGTTAGATTATCGAAAACTGAGCCCGTCGCTGTGGTGGAGGCTCCTTGTGAGGTGGAGCCAGCTGTTGCCGAGGAATTAAAATCAGTTTTGTGTACACTAAACGAGGGATTAGCATTGGCGGTTAAACTATTGTAGGGAATATTTTTACTAGAATAAGCCATTCCCGTGGATGTTAAAGGTATTAAATCTGCTCCACCTGCGAGCTTTCCTACACCTGTTGCTGTTGCCGGTGGTCCGTTTACAGTTAAGCCTTCACCCTTTTCCACATTCATTAATGAAGCCGTAATACTGCTAGAAGATTTTTTAACTTGTTTTTTAAGTTTTTTAAGTTCTTTTGTGGTTAAATCACTTTCCATAGATTTATTTAACAAATGTGTGGGATTATTATTGCTGGTATTAGCCACAAACATATCATCCATATTAAATTGATTATGTGCACCTGGTCCTCCTCCCCCTCCCAAGCTATGTAAATTTCCTGAGGTTAGAGGCGCAATCGCATTAACAGAATTTTTAATAGGTGGTGCTGGTGGCTGACTAGTTTCATCTGAATCATCTGATACCTCTATGGGTTCATTATTTAAAGTTATGGGGGTCTTTACACTTAATCCTCCTACTCCTCCCATAACACCTGCTCCTCCTCCTCCTCCTCCTCCTCCTCCGGCGCCGCCGCCAATACTGTGATTTGTTTTTTTGTTCATTGAAAAGTCTAAACCCGATTCTTGGGATCCAGATAATGCTTTATTTGGTTTATTTAACGCCATTAAATCTATGGGACTCTCATTCTTTTTCATTAATTGTTCAAATGTATTCAAAGACATTCCACCTGGCGTTGAGGGTATCGATTTACCACTTATACTACCACTAGCACTTTCAGGCGTATGGGCGTCAACCATTTTCTTAAGTAAATTATCTTGCGTTAAGGAATTTGAATGTGAATTACGTGGTTTAGGAGTTTTAGGTAAATCAGGTTCATGAGCATTTGGTGGCTCATGAGAGGAGTGTTTATTGCTGCCGCCGCTGTTGTTATTGTTATTGGCATTATTATCATTAAATTTTGTAAGGAAATCTGGCACCAAGGGAGCCACATTGCAATAACTGCGTTCAGAAGTTTGTAAATTCGATTCAGATTTCTTTTTGTCGGAAGATAAATCTTCAGAATCTGAAAAGAAAATTAAAGATTTTTTTCAAGTTTTTTTATAAGTTTCAGCGTTTAATTCCCTTTTTACTTACCTTGATTCATTGTAGCACTGTCACCCACCGATGATTGCTTAAGATTGGGAAATGGAAATAGACCGGGCAAGAGAGGATTCTTAGGATTATTAGCAAAAGCACCCAAACCGGGAGTGGGAAAGAGTCCTGGTGTGGGAATTAAACCTGGACGTGGAGGAAATGGAAATTGTAGCATGGATAACATATTAGAGGGTAAATTGGGAAAAGCTGGTCTTTGAGGCAACATAAAAGGTTGCACTAAGCTGGAGGCTGCCATAGCTGCTTCTGCACCCGCTAATAAACGTTTGGAATTGCCAGGAGATTTCAAAGGTGAAGTAGATGAAGGAAACACCGAGGGAGAAGGTAACTTTTTGCCAGTTATTAAACTAGTATCAACTGTTAAATCCGTGGAGCTGGTATTAGAGGTATTAGAAGAAGCTGCCTTCATAATAGTATCCATGCGCATAAGTTTTTTGTTAATCGATTGAACTTCTTCCGTTGTAGAGGAATTAGATGGCGTTGCCTTTAAAATGGTATCCATGCGCATAAGTTTTTTATTAATCGATTGCACTTCTTCCGAGGTGGGCACTGTCAAAGATGTTGTATTGGAGAGTTTATTTATGTTGGTAAGATTGTTGTCTGCTGCTGCTGCTGCCGCATGTAAAAATTCTTGTTGTTTTAATATTTTCGATTTTTTCTTATGTTCTTTACGTTCTTTGGCACCAGCCATTATCATCATTTGTTGTTGTAAATGTTTATTTTGAGCCCATTCCAAAGGATTCATATGATTACCAAACAATTGGGCTACATTATCAAATGATAAGTTACCCATTGCTGCGGCAGCACCAAAGTCTGGAGGCAATTGTTGGGGCTGAGTTATTTGGTTTGCAAATAAATTTGCATTGTCCAATTTCAATTTTTTACTAGTTTTCTTGAGAAGATTATTGGGAAAAACACCAGGAATTTTAGGAGAATTTTTACTACCCGGTTTACGGCCACGTTTTTTGGCTTATTGGCCATTTCCACTTCGGGTGGTTTTTCGCCGAAAACACGATTAAGCATGGAATCGGTAGGTTGAGTGGTAGTTGGAGCAACAGTAGAAGAATTTGAAGCTGACATTAAATTAGTTTTATCTTTGATATCATCCACATTGATAATATTGCTGCAGGAAAGATTTTGATTATCATTTAAAGGAGGGAAGAGATTTCGGCCTATGGCAGGATTATTTAAAGTGGGTGTTTGTGGTAAATTATTATTAGCTGCTGTCGGTCCAGGGGCTGGTGTTATGGTTGTACCAGAAGGTAAATTTATTATGGGTGTATCATTTAATCCTGTTAAACGCATGGGCGTAGGTGAAGACGATTTGGGTGTTTTCTGTTTCGATATTTTTTTGAAAATATTCAATTTTGAACGATCAGGCTCATTGTTAAGTTTCAATTCCTTGCCATCGCCTGTTAGCAATGGTTTTGCGTTATTATCCGTCATTTCCATGACAGGAGTTTCTGGTAATGTGGGAGTCTTATGGGATTTTGTTAACAAGTTTTCTGATAAAGGTAAATTTCCTGGTTTTGCCGCCGCTCCTGGACTCACTAGATTGTCTGTGAAACCAGACTTAACGGGAGAAATATTATTTACTACTTCCTTGTTTTCCAATTTCAGTTTTTGTTCCTCCATTTCCAATTGTAAAGGTTTGTTTAAAGGCTTATTTATTGCCTCGGGCATGCGTGGTGGAAATAGAGGCACCAAAGGTGGCGGCTGTGCCATAGGTTTTTTGGATTGTTTTTGGGCCTCCATTAACATTTGTTGTTTCAGCATTTTTTGTCTTTGTTTAGCCTGTTTACGCAATAATTTTTCCAACTGCATTTTTTCAGGACCTGGCGGCATGCTGGCTACTATGGCGGGATTAATCATTTTAGATTTTTTATCCGGACCCATAATATTACCTAATAACTCTGGTGGTATTTTTCCTTGTTTAGCCATTTTTTGCAACATTTTGGTATATTTTCTATGAGCCTTTTCGGCTGCATCCATTTTACCTATTTTCTCGCTTAAAGGTTTAATATGGGGCTTTTCACTTAAACCCGTTTGACCTGCCATTAAGGGTACCTTTTGTTTTTTAGCTTTTTTGAGTAACATATTAGCATAATTTGTTTGTGGAGTGGACATATTTGCAGGATGATTTTGATGCATCATAAAGGATTTTTTATTATAATTTCCAATCGGCTGCAAATGTAAATCGGGAGGAAAGTTTTTACCCGAAGAACATGGATTGAAAAGTTTATTTTTCTTTTGATGAATATCATGTAAAGAATCTGCTTTACGGTTTGTTACAGGCTGTGGTTCAAGACTACGAGCCAACGCTTTTTTGGTTTCTTTACTTGTTGAGGGTCCAGCATCACGTTCATTCGCTTCTTTATCCAAATTAGAGTTAGATGATTCATTATTTATGGGTCCTGGCGTGTTATTAGATGAACGAGGCACTGGTTTAGGTTGTGGTGGAGGTGGTGGTGGAGGAGGCGGAGGTGGTGCATCTAAGCCCAAAAGTTTATCTAGAAAATGTTTATTGATATTAAGTAAGAATTTAATTTGTAAATATAAAAATTACTTACCTATTATATCCGGCACTATAGCCTCAGGCATTTTACCCTCTACGGCTGGTGATATATAACCGCCAGTGGTCATAACAACACTACTAACTTCCCTAGTAGGTCTTTCACCATCTTCAAAGTTTGTTGAGGGTTTAAACAAAGATTGCAACGTACTTTTGTCCAAAACATTCGAAGCATTTAATGATTTATTAGCCGCATCTTAAAGTACAGTGTATACTTATTATTATAAAACAGCTTTAATTCCAATTTTAACAAAATCGAATACCCACCATTATTTTGTTCCCCATTTGTATTCGCCGTTAAATTTTCTTTACTATCTGTAACATTACTTCCTCCAGGCATTGTAATCACTTCTGGTGTTTGTGTTATTTCAGGCGGTAACATGGGAGGCAAATGATCATAAACATGTACTGGTCTTGTTAATACCTCTTTACTGCCAGGTTTTAAGAAATTTAAAGCTGAATCTTTGCGAGCCGGAAATTTTGGTACTTCCAAAGCAAATGGTACCGGCTCCACATTATTAATATAATCCAATAATTCGTTTAAATTAACATTAATGCTACTTAAGGTCAAGGTAACATCATTTAAATTTGCTTCGGTGCGATTGTCTAGAAAAACACAACGAATAAAATAAAAACAAATAACAACAATTTAAATGGAAAGTTCCCCCTTCCGCAAAAAATTCCTTAACACCATAAATACTTAACACATACACTCACACCCCAACCAACTTACAATGTTCAACTTGCCGCCTTAAATCTCTAGTAAATTCTTTTAGAAATTTATCCAAAACATCTTGTAGTAATTCCAAAGGTGCTGTTTGTGTGGCATTATAACCGATAGTTTGACAAATTTGTGCCACCGCAACACGCAGTATATCTTTCATGTATTGGTCACTCATTTGGAACGCCTTCTGTACTTTTTTCTTCAACTCTCTCGCTATGTTTTGTTGCAGTTTTTTTTCTGTATTTGCTTCTTCTTGTTTTACTTTTTTCTTTCACTTATAAAAAAATTATAACACAAAACGTATATACAAGTGTTTAAGTGTGAAAGTTTTTTTCTATTGCAAAATTCATGTATTTTTTGTTTATGTTCTTGGCATATTTTAAATAAATTTAATGCATTTTTGTTTAAATTTGTATTTTTTGTAGTATTTTTGTAATTTTGAAGCAATTTTTTACTAGTTTTTGAATTAACAAAATAAAATTCGCAGAATTTTTGTAATTCTGTGGTACACACACTGATTCACGTCTGACAAAATCAGTGCTGCTCTTTTTCGCCACAGAGCGGCGGTATAATGTGCGATAAGCGGCGGTTTCAAATGAACTGTCAATAATATCTTATTAACTGAAACAAGAATTTAAATACCTCATAACTTTCAAAATTCAACATCACACAAAAATGAAATTATAATCACAAAATTAAATTAATTATTTAATTAATTTAAACACAGAATTAAATTATGATATCAAAATTTAATTTTTACTATAAAAATTAAAATTACTTTAAGTAATTTTTTTATCACGGAATTACATAAAAAAATAAATCCTCAACACAAAAATTAATTTTTTAATACAAAAATTTAACTTTCACCTAAAAGTCAAATTTGCACCACTAAATTCTATGTTCACCACAATATAAATTTTTCACCATATAATCTTTTTTCCTCCTCTGAATCCAATATTCACCACTAAATCAAATTTTCACCACAAAATTTAAGTTTTACTACAAATTAGATTTTTATCATAAAATTTAATTTTGACTTCATATTTAAATTTTCTCAAAAAAAGTTTTATTACCACCTAATTTAAAATTTACCTCTAAATCAAATTTTCACCACAAAATTACGTTGAAAAAAAACAGTTTTCTCTACAAAAATTTAATTTTCACCATGAAATTGAAAATAAAATAATTTTTTTTTCAACAAAAAATATCTTTACCCCAATTTCTCTAGGTGTACTTGTAGTCTACATTGCTACGACGTGGCATCATTATTTTTATTTTCATACACTTTTTTTGACAAAACGTCAAACCAGAAATATATCTAAATTTACGAGTGCATGTTGTGTGGCACTGTCAATATTTTGACAATTTTGGGCCAATAATTCTGAATTAGAACCGCTATAAAAATGCATCCCGATTTGACTGAAAGAATTCTCCAATTCTTGGAGAATGTGGACAAAGTAGACACTTTGGATTTGGTAGAAGTATTTGGTGTAGATCATCAAAAAATCGTAGGTGCACTAAAATCAATACAAGCGCATGGTGAGCTAATTAATGCCGAGACTACGTCACGCAAAACACTTGAAGTAACTGAAGAGGGTCAATCTATGGTGGCCAACGGTAGTCACGAAGCTGTACTTTATAATGCAGTGCCCACTGAAGGAATCACACAAGTAGAGTTAATGAAAAGTGGTCCCAATGCCAAAGTGGGTTTTAGCAAAGCGATGTCTCAGGGCTGGATAATGGTAGATAAAACTGTAAATCCTCCCTTGGTCAAACGTAAAGTGGAGAAAATCGAAGACAGTGTACAACAGAATTTAATTGCTATTGTTAATGGTAAAACAGATTTGGCCGCCAACTTGGTGACGGAATACAAGAAGCGTAAACTTTTGCAGGAAATCACCACCAAAAGCTTCATTTTAAGCAAGGGTCCCGAATTTGCCACCACACTAACTAAATTAGAAACAGATTTGACAGTTGATATGTTGGCTTCAGGTTTGTGGAAAGAATTAAAATTCAAATCCTACAATTTTGATGCTTTGGGTGCCCCTCCGGCTAGAGGACATTTACATCCTTTGCTTAAAGTACGCACTGAATTTAGACAAATCTTTTTGGAAATGGGTTTCTCGGAAATGCCCACCAACAATTATATAGAATCTTCTTTCTGGAATTTTGATGCTTTGTTTCAGCCCCAACAGCATCCGGCACGTGATGCTCATGACACGTTCTTTATTAATCATCCAGCCAAAAGTTATAAATTTCCTCAGGAATATTTGCAGCGCGTAAAAGAGGTACATTCCAAGGGTGGTTATGGTTCTCAAGGTTATGGTTATGATTGGAAATTGGAAGAGGCTCAAAAGAATCTGTTACGTACCCATACCACAGCTGTGAGTGCTCGCATGTTATACAAATTGGCCAATCAACCAGAAGGTTTTAAGCCAGCTAAATATTTTAGTATCGATAAAGTATTCCGTAATGAAACTTTAGATGCTACTCACTTGGCTGAATTCCATCAGGTGGAGGGTGTTATAGCCGATGTAGGTTTAACACTAGGCGATTTGATTGGCACCCTCTATGAATTTTTCCGAAAATTGGGTATTACTCAATTGGAATTCAAACCAGCTTATAATCCTTACACTGAACCAAGTATGGAAATATTTTGTTTCCATCCTGGTCTAAATAAATGGATAGAAGTGGGTAACTCTGGAGTTTTCCGACCCGAAATGTTGTTGCCCATGGGTTTACCTGAAAATGTCAATGTTATTGCTTGGGGTTTGTCTTTGGAAAGACCCACCATGATTAAATATGGCATTAATAATATCAGAGACTTAGTGGGTCCAAAAGTTGATTTGAAAATGGTTGAAGAAGGGCCAATCTGTCGTTTGGAAAAGGCTTGAGAAAAAAATGTATGTGCTTAAGTATGTAAAACAGAAAAAAAGTAATAAATTGTTTTTGATTTAAGTTTTTCCTAAATAAATATAAATTAATATGACTAAAAATTCATTATTTTTCCTTTATTATATGAAATTTTATGAAAAAAAAATATATGCAATTCAGCTAACATTTATTGAAATTCAGCTAATAAACTATTTTTAAACCCTAAAAAATTCGAATTCAGCTAATTGCAATATATTTTTATAACTTAACTTAAATCAGCTAGGAAAATTTATAAAGGAGAGTACGATTTAACAAAAATACGTTTCAATATATATAAATATTTTAATTCAGTAACCTTTAATTTAAATTTAGCTACAAAAATTTAATTTCAAATAAAGAAATAATAAAAACTTGAAAATAAAATGACTTTTTCCATCAATGACGTGTTAGGACCGCATTTAAAATATTAACTTCGGTGTTGCCAGACAATCATATTAATTGATAACTAATGGTGTAAATATAACGGTAGTAATTAAAGTTGTAAAATTTACAATAAAATTCTCTGAGTAAATAAATTAAACGAAACATATAACAAACAACCAAACACGAAATAAAACCTAAAAGTAAACAAATTTCGACAATCTGAGAACATTTACAAAAACATCTTTGCTCTTATTTACACTCTGGCATCTTTGGACAGAGCACAAAAACAAATTTTGACAACAACGAAACAATAACAATCATTAATTAAGAATTTTTCTTATTTTTTAAAGAAATTTGAAAGAAAATTGTAATGAGTTCTTAAATAAAATAATATTTTTGTCCACAACAATGGATGATATAGAACATACATTAAATGGTGGTCATATGTATGCTGAGAAACCAACATGTTTGCTGGAAGAAAACGATTGTCAATGTGGTCATGTCTTTTACAATGAAATTACACGTTTGCTAAAGTTCTATTGTACCTATTGTCGGGAAACTTATGATAATATAGAATATTTTTGTCAACATTTAAGTGAACATATAAATGAAACAGAATCTTTACTATATAATAAAGAAGAAGATATATCACAAGAGGCAGAGGAAATAGAATATATTGCTGAAGATGAAGAAGATTGCTTAGAAGAGGAGGATAGTAATGATATTGAAAATAAATCTTTGATATTAAATACAGAAGCAGAAGAGGAAGAAGAATTAGCTCCATGTTCCTATGCTGATACAGAAGACGACAATGATGGTGGTGAAGAAGATGAAAGTACACGAGATGCCTTTGAATATGAAAATAAACCAGAGTTTAAAGGTATACCCGCCATGGTGGATCAAGTCATAAACAATAGTGAAATGCTTATAGAAGAAATCGAAGATGCTGAGGAAATACGTGCTGAAGTGAAAGAGGAAGAAATGCTGGAAACTTTACCCGATGAAGAAACTAATAATTTTGTAGAGGGGGAAAATCTCAACACAGCTGAAATTATAAATTATGAAGAAAATGCTAATGCAGAAGTCATACAAAATAGCAATAATGTGGCTGCAAATAAAAAAATACAAAATAGTTTCGAGGAATGTTTTATTAAGGAGACTAATATTGACAAAATACGCTCCGAGGGAGTGTGTGTCTTGAAGGAGAAAAATATGAAAGAACATAGCAAACCTGTGGCGAAAAGAAAAGTAAGCGTTTATTAATTATGATTTTGTTTCTTTTGCTTTTTTATTGGCGCTGTTAATAATTTTATTTGCCTTAGTTGCTTGTTAATCATTTAACCGTTATCATAAGAAGAGTAAAGTTATCATTCACAATAGTTTAAAAAATGTGTTACTAGAAATTTAATTTAGAGCGTTTTAATATATTTGAGTTTTTTTGAAAAGTGGCAAAATTACTTCAGGGATTAGCTTAAAGGGACACAGTGATTCCAAAATGGATTTTCTTTGAAAATAGTCTTGTAACTTTTGAACCGTTAGAAAAATTTTAATAAAATAAAGTTGAGTTATTGAGAAGGAAAACAGGCCCATATTTGGTTAGGTGCGTTATTGTTGTTCTTGTAAAAGCAGTAAAAAAGTTAGTTAATTAATAATCTGGTTTAACGCCATTTGCTAGGCAGTTAAATAAATGTAGTGTATCATTTGGTCCTTATTGCTCCTTCTCGATCTCAGTTGTGCTAGAACTACTCTAGTACACTTCGTCATATTCTCTTCAATATTCGTAATGGAAGGTGAGCGGCCTATAAATACGTAGAATTTGAGGCGTCGTTCTGTATGTCTTTAAATCGAATTGTAACCGGTTAAAGATGTAGGTATGGTTAACCTTTAAACATAAGAAATCCTTTCCTTTTACAATAACTTAAAATTTATACAATGTTTTTTTAAATTTTTCTTACATTTTTCTATTTTTTCCATAACAATTGTAGTCTTATCTTCAAGATTTTTCACGTCTTAAGAGAAAACGTAAAAAAGTAACCACCGTTAAAGTTATAGCTGTTAAAAATCGTATAGCTGAACTTTATGAACGTATTCAGTTTGAGCAACAAAAATCGCAACAATTATTTTCTAGCGAATTTCTAAATAACGAACAGGAGACACAAGATGCCATAGAAAGTTTAATAAACGAAAAAGAAGAACAGCAAAATACAGCGGAAACAAAACCAGAAATAACACGTAAAATTATTGGTGAAACTTTAATAACGTTGATACCAGAGGGTACACAAATACCCAGTAAATTGCCATCACCGGTTAATAAAACGTTGGTAAATAGAAAGCTATTAAAAGATGATTTAAAAACATCCTCCTCGAATTCCATTATTTATGATTTTCCTAAAAAGGAAGAAACAACAAAAGAAAAACTGGCAGTTTGTCCCGCTTGTGGTAAAACTTTCCGTAGTCATTTTAGTTTAACTATACATAAACGTATACATTATCTGGAATCGGATAGTAGTGTTAAATTGGCCCATAAATGTTCAGATTGTGATCAATTGTTTAATAAATTAAGCCAGCTAAAACATCATGTGGAAACTGTTCATTATCCCGAGGGTTTCATTTGTAAAATATGTAACCGGCAATTAAGTAGTCTTTCCCTGTTGGAAAGGCATATGGTTAAAGTACATTTAGATCGTCCTTTTAATTGTAAACATTGTAATAAAAATTTCTCAGATCCTTTGACCTATGAAGAGCACTTGGCTTCTCATAATTCGGGAGAAGTATTTAAATGTACGACATGTGGTCGTAAATATGCTACAGAGTTCTTTTTGATGGAACATATGCGTAACCACAAAGAACAAGTGCCCCAAACGTGTGTGGTTTGCGGCAAAGTCACATTACGCATAACACAACATATGAAGATACATACACCGCGTCCTAAACGTTTACTTAGTTGTTCGGTTTGTGGCAAAGTATTTAATTTCAGTTCTGGTCTTAGTCATCATTTTAAAATTATGCATAAGTTGCCTAGGCCTCCACCAAAACCCAAAAAGGAATCCCCGAATAATACGATAAAGCGTAAACGCCGTTTAAAACCCAATGAACGTACAATAAATCGGAAAAGATCTGCTTTAAATAGTTCTACTGAAACGGAATTTATGCTGCAAAATGATAAATATTCCGATCAAATTATTGAAGAACAAATTGAAATTCCTCATGAAGTATATGAGGATACCACAAATTCCGCTACCTTGTTACCAGAGCCAACACAACAGAAAAATCATTTGGTTGATGATGTTGCAATGAATCTACCAGGATCTTGTCATACTCACCATCAAGTAGTAGAAGGTCATCATCCACAAGATGTTATAATTCATAAAGAGGAAGAAGCTAAACGTGTTATTGTCGAGCTAATACAAAATTCATCTTATACCTCATTCTTTCCCGATAATTTGTCCAGCGTTTTGGAGGTAACACCACCTATAGCTAGAGAGGAAACTATAGCGGCGGTAAATAGTATAGTACATGACTGTTAAATGTTTAGGTTAATTTATTTTAATTTTACTTTTAATAATAGATTATAGATTACTGTTGACATTATCCTTTTGTATTGCGAAAGAATAAAAAACAAACAAACAAACAAATCGCTTAAAAATTATTAAATGTTGGAATTTTTTATTTATATCAAGATTTTGTAATGAACGAACTCTGGTTCTCATGAAGATGAATCAGAGTCCGTGAAATTTTTGGTCTGTCACAGATTCGAGCTACGGAATTTGGATTCCATCGACTATTATGCCTAAATTTGTGTTTTCTTCTTAAATCCAGGTGATGAAGGGTATTGCTGTCGATTTAGCTGGTGACTGTTTCAAGTTACGTGCAGTGAAGAAATTGTGGATTTCGGTTAGATAACCATTGAACTAACCGCATAGGTTATCAATTCTATCCTATTGGTTATCTAAAACTCCTATTGGAGACGCTGGGAGTTTCGATTCGGACACCGCCTTGTTAAGTTTCTTTTTTTGACTCCAGGGGGTTTTGATTTTCGGTCACAATGGCGAAATACGAATGACGGACGTTCACTCAAGTAATTCATGATCCATTTTTCAAGTTTTTTGATAAAGAGGACTGCAGGATGTGACAGGTTAAAAATCATAGTCAAATATTCAACGCCCAGCATCGGCCAATTGCTTTTAGTGATTTCACTTCTTTAATGGCCACTGCAATCTCATGTGGAGTGTTTAATTGTGGTGTACCCGTGACTAGAAGGCAAAATGTTCGCTAGCAATTCTTAGGATTAGAATTTGTAATATTTGCAAACTTATTCCTAATCCTATCATCTTCCAATCCTATCATCTTTCATTTATTCACTCCAATATTTAGGTTGCAGTTGTTAAGAGGAAGCAGCCATTTCTTCCGCTTGACCTCATTTGCCAGTTCTAAAACTGAAATTTACTGATCCGTGCCGGAGTTGAAGAAAATCACGGAGCTTGGTTGCACGGTCTGGCTTTGATAAATTGCTACATCATAATGTGATGTTATAACGCACAGTGTTTCAAATGAAAACGAAATGGAAATAAAATCGATATCAATGAAATTTAAGATAGCGATAGGACCCAAAGTTGGTCACCTGATAAAAGTATTTAAACGATCCAGATTCCTTATATCTACATATTTTAAAGATTTTCATATGAGTGGATTTTGCTAGTAGAAACCTACAATTTTTTAATTATGGGAATTTTGAAAGTTTTTTGGGAATTAAAGAGTTTTTTTAAATAAAATAACGTTTGCAGCAAAGTATCGAAAAATCTATTTATATTTACGATTGTATCAAGAGAGGTCGACTAACAAAAAATTTATTTGATCTCCAAAATGTTATAATTTGCAAAAAAAAAAAAAAAAAAAAAAAACACACACACATTGATGGCATTTTCCGCAAAAAGTATGCAAGGAATTTTATTATTATCAATAATATTAAACATTTTTGAAATATATACATAATTTTCAATACATTGATATATAATTTGTCTACCTTTAGATTTCCTTTAAATTATTTTCTTCATAAAAAAATTGTAGTTTATTTTTTCTCTTATCTGAAACTTATATTTTAAAAAATAAATAGTTTGGTTCTATAATTAAAACATCGCATCAAACAGGATAATTCATATATTTTTTTGCATAAATGCTGTTCTATGATTTGTTTCTTTATGTACATATTTAATGTGAGCATCCAAACAATGGGGTTGTTTAAATCCTTTATCACATAATTTACACTGAAAAGGTCTTTTATCCGAATGTATAAATCTATGCCTTTTCAATGTGGCATTATTTGTAAATGTGGCCTCACAAATTTCACAAACATATTCCCGGGTCGTGGCATGCGTTAACATGTGTCGTTTTAAGGCCGATTTTGAAATAAAATGTTTTTCACATAACTCACAGGGAAAAGGCTTTTCACCCGTATGTGTACGTAAGTGAATACTTAGTGTGGTGCTAGCACGACAAGCAAAACCACACATATCACAAACAAATTTCTTTTTATTTTTATGTGCATGTTTGTGGGATGTAAGACTATTTTGGCTGTTAAAAGCTTTACCACAATTTTCAAAATCACACACAAAATTTAGAGCCCTAAATGTGTGCACTTCCATATGACGTTTAAGTACCTCTGGATCGGTAAATATTTTCATACAATCGGTTCCATTACAAGTATATAGCTTTTCGCCTTTGTGATTATATGACTGATGGGTTAGTTCATGTCTTTTTAGATGATGCGGTAAATGAAATCTTTTATCACATTGAGAACATTTGTAACCATTATGACAATCATTAACGTGTTGTGTTAGATCTTTTACATATGGAAAGATTTGCTGACAATCTGGACAGGAAAATTCTTGATCTTTGGGGAGTGTCTTAGTTTTGCTAAGAGAGGTTTCACTAAGATTTTCGGTGGAAGACATTTCAGACTGTGGGTTATAAAAAAAGAAATCCACTTAATTTTTATTGCCAATTCATTTTTTTACATTACTCACCTCCAACTCCTGGTTATTTACATTCATTATTGTTATCATGATGTTTCTTATATATTTTTCGCTTTTTCATTTTATGTTTCCTTTTCTGTTTTCTAACAACCGTTAATAGTTGCTCATCACTAAAAGAACTTTCCGAATTGAAGTCAATGACTTTGGTAAATTTCTCAACATTGATATACTCTAATATATCATTTTTCAATTCATCCGGACGATTCATGGTTTCATTTAAGCTACTGATTTCGTCTAGATAATTTTCCAAATCAGTGTTTTGTAAATGCTATCAGAAGAATTCATCAGAAGAAAAAGATTTTCATATAATATTAAACAGTTGAGCTTTCAACTAAACTCACCTCCAGCTCCTGGGCATTTACATCATTATCGGTATCATTATCATTTCCTTTATATATTTTTTGTTTATCCATTACATGTTTGCTTTGGGGTTCGTTTGTATCTGTCAATTGTTCCTCATCACTTAGGGAACTTTCTGTAATGAATTCAATGACTTTCGAAAATTGTTCCTCATTATCTCCCGCCTCATCATTGTCGCTGTTTAATTCATTAACACTACAAGTCTCATCCTGATCATTCTGATCGTTTTCCAAATGTATGTTTTTCAAATGTTCCATAAATTCTTCGAAATTAAATGTTTTTAATTCACAAAATGTACAAATGATAGAGACATTATCAAAGTCTTGATAGAAAATCTCGCCACATTTGATATCCGAGCCTGACAAGTAATTTATGGACGTTGGAAATTTTAACATTTTCTTTTTTATATATTTTCTTCTGGCACGAATACTTTTTATAATGATAAGGAAACTTCTATTTGTTTACAAAAATTTTATAAACAAACATTCACAATAATTACAAGCAAGTAAAATAATAATCACATCTGTACTACAAACATTCACAATAGTTCCTTTCAATATAATGTCAAAGTGAATGATATAAAATTTGACTAAAAAGGAACTGGCGCCACATTTATTTGTTAAGAAGAGATTTGATAATATTGTGCACAGAATATTCATTTTGATTTTGCGTCTTAGATGGTTAACTTTTAGAAGACTTTTGCTGAGCATTGATATTACTATTCCAATTGAAAAGTTTAAATGCAAGAGATGTTGCAGACGATCCCCTAATAAATATGTCAAATTTATACTTTAAATGTGTTTAATAAAAATTTTAATTAACAAAGAAAATCAAAATTTGTTTTTTTTTTTTTGGACTAGTCAGTCTTTGTGTGGAAGGGAAAGTGTTATGTAGGTAGGGAACGTTGCTGAAAATATATCAGCTAACTCATCCTAACAACTTAATTCTTGTATAACCGACGTGCCTGAGACCCATATCATCCATAATCATTTATTCTGCCAAAGTCCTGCCTCTAGTTACCTACGGTTGCGTTTATTTAGCTGCAGCTCGTTATAAATTACAAAAACTAACCCCCATATGAGAATGTACAGTTAAGAAACCTCCGATCTCCTAAGGCAGACTCGTCATTGTTCAGAAGCAGGTTCGTTCGACTAGGATAAAATTTTACTTTTACTTGTCCATTTGCATTGAGTCTTCCACATGCTATCTCGTTACCAATCATATCGCAGTGATCTTTTCCCTACATACCACCACCTCTATCCTTCCCACATTCACATACCTCTAGCCAAATCCACAATACTTAAAACTCCTAGGATTTCGAAGAAGGCCTATACAACCTCCTTATATTACCCTCACCAGGTTGACTCTTGCAATTTCATTTTATATTTTACATTTTTTTCATTTTTTTATTGTAGTTTTTCGAATTGACTTATATTTTAGAATTGGAAACTTGTATTGAAAATTATAGAAGTAAAATGGTTGTTAATGAAATAAATAAATTACATAATATACATTAAACATAACATTAAAGACTTTCCTAAAAGAGTTTGCATATAACTCTGATGCACACAGAAACTCTCCACAGTTTCTACAGAAAATACCTTCAACTTATCATCTCCACTGCTTCCCAGCAAACGGAGAACTCGAAGGAAAAAATCGGCCTAACAGCGATGTATTAAATTAGTTTAATTGAAAAACAGAAGCATAACTTATTTGTCTATCTAGTTTCTATGACTAATATATCCATCTTTATTTCTAACTTTTCTTTTCTTTAGGCTCTAAGTGTATACGTCTCATATGACCATCTAAGCCATGAACTTGTTTAAAAGCTTTATCACAAAATTTACATTGAAATGTTTTCTTATCCGAATGTATAAATCTATGCCTTTGTAATACTCCATAAGTACTAAAGGCTGCCTGACATATTTCACAAACAAACTGTCGAACATTTGAATGTGTTAACATATGACGATTTACAGCAGTTGTTGAAATAAAACGTCTATCACAAATTTCACAAGCATAAGGTTTTTCACCCGTATGTATGCGTTGATGTATGGTTAATGTACCATATGCACGACATCCAAAACCACAAGTATCACATACAAAGTTCTTCACTTTTCTATGGGTATGTTTATGGGCTGTAAGGCGACTTTTTGTATCAAAAGATTTGCCACAATTTTCAAATTCACATACAAATTCTTTAGGCATTAAATTGTGTACTTCCAAGTGTCTTTTTAAGACTTCAGGATCAGTAAATATTTTACTACATTCGGTCATTTTACAAGGATATTTTCTATCGCCATTGAATGCGGTTCTTTTGTGTGTCTGTTCATGTCTTCTATGATGATGGGACAAACGAAATCTCTTATCACATTGAGAACACTTGTAACCATTGTGAACTTCAAGGACATGTTTATCTAAAACTTTTTTAAGGGCAAAATTTTGCTGACAATCAGGACAATTATAATTTTGTTCTTTATGGATTTTTTTACGCTGCCGGTTATAAAAGACAAGAAATCATAAAAATTAGTTAAATGCTTATAAAATTATTAAATAAATATTTAATTACCAGAATTTCTCTATCGGAACCTTTTTCTTCATATGTTTTCTGCCCTTCTGACTTCTCCTCCAAATTGTTTCCAAGATTTGAAGAACTATCTAGCTCATAATCTTTGTCTTCCGTAAAGTGCTTTTCGTCATCGTAAAATTCATTTATTTCTTCATCTAAACTTCTGACTGATTGGCTGTCCCTCGTTTCCAAAAACTGCTTTACTTCATTTTCTAATACCTCATCTTCAAATTCATATATTTTGTTTACACTTTTAATCTCTAGACTTTGTTTTTTCCTCTTAACTGCTTTTCTGTTTTTTCCTTCATTTTCACTTTTTTGATTCTTTAAAACGGCCTCACAGTCATTGTCATTTGGAAATTGCTCTACATCATCCTCTAATATATTATCTTGTAATTCCTTTTCCTCTTCACTTGCAATCTCTATATCTGCGATTGAGGAAAACTCCTCTAGATCATCTTCCAAAACATTATCTTGCAATTCATTTTCATCTTGTTCAAAAGAACATTCTACTGCATGTTCATCAAACTCCAATATTTTGCCCTGCAATTCATTTTCTTTATTAAAAGTATCTCTGTGGTATGTACCTTTAGGATGCAGTTCTACATTATCCTCTTCTTCAAAAGAACTTTCTACCTGGCTATCTTCGTATTCTGTAAACTGCTCCTCTTCATATTGTAAGTTATCTTCATTGAATTCATTTTTATTTTTACAAGAATTTTCCACTTCACATGCATTGCCTTCTACTAGTTCCTCTACGTAATATTCCAATACATTATCGTCCAACTCATACTCATCATCATTTTTATCATGCAATTCTTTGGAATCTTCAAAATGCAAATTTTCCAAATGCTTCAAAAAATCATCCAAATGAAATAATTTCATTTCACAAAACGTACAAAATATTGTCAATTTTTTTAAATTATTGCAAAATATTTCACCACATTTAATTCCGGAGCCGGAAGAAAGTTTTAACATTTTGCTTTTTATAGCATTTATTATTTATAAACAAAAGTTGTTGTTTATAATAGTTTCTTTTGTATTTGTCTTTAAATGGCTGTGCAGACAGCACACATATTGCCAGATTATAACACAATAACTCCAGTTATGCAAAATTTCCACCAGTAAAAATGGAGTTAAAAGCAATTGAATGTGATGCGTAGAACGGACAACGGTAAACTGCTATGCGACGCCTCAACATTAACAAATGCGTAAGGTGAACAAACGAAGCACAGCCTGACCACCTCTAAGAGATAACCACAGAATACATTGGAGATAACGACAACGACGTGACGACTGTTTTCCCAACCAGAGCTACTTTACCAAAATTTGACTTTAGATTGAAGTTTGGTTTGTTTACAGAAATACTTTTATAATTCACAATAGTTACAGATGAAATGACAACAAAATGATTGCTTATCGTTGTTTAGTTTTTTCCCCGGGATATCATTCTTTAGTGAATGACATATTCAAAAAGAAATAGAAATTTATCGTAGCTTAGCTTGGTTTGTTTACAAAATGGTATATACAATGTATTCACAATAGTAACAGCTGCAAATGAGATTATTCTCAATTGTTACCGTTGAAGAAATGTCAAATGTTTAGCAAAATCCTTGTTTACACAGATTTTGTGGAGAAAAAAAAAGTAATTTAACAAATAATAGTAATTAATAAAAATATTTAATACAATATGTCAAAAATCCTAACGCCCACAATTCCATTTTCTGCTCCTCTAACTAAATGTGGTGAAATATTTTATCAAGATTTTAGTGCTTTTTGCATGTTTTGTACATTTTGCGAAATGAGATTCTCTTGCTTCGAAGAATTCCTGGGACACGTACAAAATATTCATTTAGTAAATTATCTAAAAACAAAAATTAAAACTGAGCTAACTGAAACAGAAATTTCTTGTCGTGAAAAGGAATCATTAAAGGATTTAAGGAAACCAAATGTGGAAGGAACACCTTCAGAGGAACAGTGTTCTAGTGCCGAATATCAACAACAAATTCAACCACAAGCACAAAACTTAGAATTAGAAAGTTTTTTAGAAATAGATGTTAAAACTGAAGAGGGTATTAATGATGAAGACAAGCAGTTTATGAAGTTAGAATGCAGTAACTTTGAGTCTGAAAATTTCTCTAGTGAAGAAGAGTTATTGACCGACTTAAAGAAACCTACAAGGAAGAGACGAAAGACTAGTGAAGAAGATGATTCAGATGAATTTGAAATGCAGGTGTGTTCCGTTTTGGGTTTCCTAAAAAGCTAGATGAAAATTTATTAAATAACCATATTTTTTAATTACTAACAGTTAGAATTCACCAAAACTAAAAGAATTCATAGAGCACATGATTTATTATCCTGTTCAGAATGTGAACAAAGGTTTCCCTTTAGAAAAGATATGGATCAGCACATGCTTGATTGGCATAATGGTTACAAATGTTCCCACTGCGACAGCAGGTTTCGTTTAACACATCATCTCCGCAGACATGAACTCTTGCACAACAACGAAAATTTCCCCTGTCCCAAAGAGAATTGTGGAAAAGTATTTAAAGCACCTCAATACCTAAAACGTCACTTAGAAGTCCATACTTTGCCGCAAACTTTTGTATGTGAATTTGAAAATTGTGGTAAAGCTTTTGAAACACAAAGACGTCTTAATACCCATAGCAAGGCCCATGCTGGCGAAAAAGCTTTTATTTGTGAAATTTGTGACAATCGTTTTGTAACAAATGCCTATTTAAAACTGCACATGGCAACACATTCAAATATCCGGGAATACGTTTGTGAGATTTGTCAGGCAGCTTTTGCCAAACCTGGAGTATTACAAAGGCATATGTTTATACATTCTGATAAGAAATTATTTCAGTGTAAATTATGTGATAAATCATTTAAACAACCCCACGGTTTGGATTGTCATATTAAGTTTGTACATAAGAAGACTAGCCATAGATCTATGTATATGCAGAAAAATATCTGAACTAGATGTAAATTGATATTTTAGGCTTAAATAGAAAAGGCTATAAATATTTTAATAATTGTTGTGTTCGAGAAAAAATAATTTAAATTATTTAAATTTCTTTATTATAACGTTCTCTATTAACAGCACTTTAAAAAAATTTACTGATTTTATTATTACTGTTATGTTAATTGTGAATATTTGTTTATGTATGTAAACAAACAAATAGTGCTAAACCAGATTCACGAGAACTAAATTCCTTTTAAAAAGCAAAATTTTAAACATTAACAAACTAAAACACAAACTTACAATTACGTAATATAGGGATTTTATAATTTATAAAAGCTAAAATTCTATCTTTATATAAAATAACAAACAACATAAACAAATTATAACACACAAATCTTTTTTTCTTCAATATTGACATCACTTAAAAGATAACAATTGTGAATAATTTTAATTTCAGATATCTATAGTGAATATTTGATTTCATTTGTAAACTAAAATTGAGCATCTGAAATAGTAAACAGAAGATATATTTTACAAATTAAAAAAAATATATTATAAAATTTGCAGTATGTTAAAAATTTTAACACCTACAAATTTATTTTCGTCACGTCAAACAAAATGTGGCGAAATATTCTATCAAAATTTCAATAAATTCTTTATGGTTTGTACATTTTGTGAAATGAAATTTTTTCAATACGAAGAATTTTTTCTGCATGTACAAAATACTCACTTAGAAGATTGTCTACAAATAGATTTTGAAAATGAAGATGAAATGGATAAAGCAAACGATGAACACTGTGTTGATGAGGAACATTTAATTGAGGATAGTAACCTAGAGGAAGAAAACTCTTCTAATGAAGAGGAACTCTTAACAATATTGCAACATTTTAAAGGAGAATATCATGCAAATGAAGAAAACAAAATCACAAATGAAGAAAAATTAGAAACGCAGGTGGGTTAAATTTTAACAAAAATAAAATTAATAATAATTGTTTCTTTTCCAAATCTTTAACAGTCCCCACAACCAGCAAAATCAAAGAAAATCCCTAAAGCACCAGTAGTATTTACCTGTTCAGATTGTAAACAAACTTTTCCATATAGAAAAGTTCTGGATGAACATATGTTTGAATGTCACAACGGTTATAAATGTTCGCTATGTGATAATAGGTTTCGTTTACCACACCACCTCCGAAGACATGAACAGTTACACAGCAGTGAAAAATTCGCTTGTCCCATAGAGCAATGTGGAAAATTATATAAATCTCCTGAATATCTAAAACACCACATGGAAGTTCATACTTGTCAAAAACATTCGTATGTGAATTTGAAGACTGTTCTAAAGCTTTTGAATCAGAAAGACGTCTTAATGCCCATTACGATAGGTCCCATGGTGGAGAATTTAGTACAAAACGTAGAAAAAAGAATGCATTTGTATGCGATAGTTGTGGTTTAGTATGTTGGTCTAATGCTATACTATCTAGACATCTACTTTTACACACTGGTGAAAAAGCGTTTGCTTGTGAAGTTTGTGGGAAACGTTTTGCTTTAAAAGGTTATTTAACACTGCATATGGAAAGACATAAGAATAATCGTAAATATGTATGTGGTATTTGCCAGGCCGGTTTTAATTCATCCGATATATTACAAAGACACAAGTATATACATTTAGATAAGAAATTATTTCAGTGTAAATTATGTGATAAATCATTTAAACAACCACACGGTTTGGATGGTCATATGAGACGTTTACATATGGAACCTAAAGAAAAGAAAGATGAAAATAAATTGGAAATATTTCGGTCATAGAAGTTAAGTTTTATGGCAGATAGAAAGGGCATGTTTTTTTATTGTTATATTTTTCGTATTCTGTGGCAAGTAACAAGTGGTTACAATTGTGAATCTTTTGTTTATAGTTTAATTATTGTGAATAATTTGTTGAATAAACAAACATTTAAAGACAGTTTTCATGTTCCTTTTTGTGATGTTTACAATATGCATTGTAGAAAAGAAAATCGGCTTCAAGCCGCCGCAAAATTTCACAATATATAACAGTCATCAATTGTCAAGACAAACAATGAGTAAATGGCGCTGCCGCACTAATTAATTAAAACCGCCGTTGACAATTAAAGAAAGACTTTGTCTTTACTTGCAACCATTCTTGCTAAAAAGAATTTATTTACACTTTACATTATTAGAATAAAAAAATGCTAAAAGTCTTAGCTCCTATAAATTTTGTTCCATCATCTACAACAAAATGTGGCGAAATATTTTATCATGATTTACATAGTTTCTCAATGACTTGTACGTTTTGTGAAATGAAATTTTTCAATTTCGATGAGTTTCTTGAGCATGTACAAAAACTGCATTTGGAAAATTATCTTGATGAAAACTATCTTGAGTCTACAAGCATAAATGAATTAAACGATTATATAGAAGAATTGGATGATAATATATTGGAGTATGATGATATCGAGCAATTAACGGAAGCCATTGACTTCAATGAGGAAAGTTCTTATAGCGAAGAAGAGGAATTATTAATGATTTTAAACAAACCAAAAAAGAAACGTCGAATAAAATTTCCAAAAAGAAATCGGGAGGCTGAGGAAGACACCAACAATAATGCAGAGAATGTGGTAGCATTGGAAATACAAGTAAGCTTTGTCAATTTTCTTGGGAAAATGTTGTTTTTATAAACGGATTATTGTAATTTGTTGTTTTTAGTAATTTTTATTGTTTTCTTTCTTTGATGTTCAACAGGTGCAATCATCACTCACAGATTTGGAAGATTCGAATGATACTAGCACTAGCAATATTAAGAAAAATAATAAACTACCAGAATATGCCTGTGAAGAATGTCCGAAAATATATCCTTACAGAAAACAATTGGAAGAGCATGTAAATGAAATTCACAATGGTTACAAATGTTCACAATGCGATAAAAGGTTTCATTTACTCCATCATCTTCGTAGGCATGAACTATTACATACCACCGAAAAATTTCCTTGTCCCATAGCGAGTTGTGGAAAAATCTATAAAGCTGCTGAATATCTTAAACGCCACTTAGAAGTTCACACTTTGCCCCGAACTTTCGTTTGTGATTATGAAAATTGTAGTAAATCTTTTGAAACACAAACTCGTCTTAATGTTCACAAGAAAAATCATTACGAAAAAGGAAAAGTGAATAAAACGGGTAAAAAGTTTGTATGTGATACTTGTGGTTACATTTGTAGTGTATCTACCCATTTGTTAATACATCAGCGCAGGCATACGGGTGAAAAACCTTTTGAATGTGAACATTGCGAAAAACGATTTGTTTCGAAATCAGCATTAACGGTTCACAAGGTAAAACATGCTACTAGCCGGGATTATGTTTGTGAGATTTGTCAAGCAACATTTGCAGATCGTCGAAATTTGAAAAGGCATTTATATATACATTCGGATGAAAGAACATTTCAATGTAAATTTTGTGATAAAGCATTTAAACAGCCACATTGTTTGGGTGCTCATATTAAGTATGTACATAAGATACCGCCTAAACAAAAGCAAGAAACAAATGATATTGAAATATTTTAGCAATTATGTTGAGAAAATAAACGGATTATTGAAATTGACTTTTTTAAATTAGACCACAAGTTTTTTTTATGTAATATTCCTTATTTATTACTAGCCACGGTTTATTTATTCATGCCCAAATTACAGCCGTCAGGTTATTTTGTTATTTACCGATTGCTATGAGTCTTTCTGGCATGTTATTTACATTAATACTGTTAAACTTTGTAAGATTATTTTCTGCTATTCCGTAACTGAAAGAATTTTATTATTGACATTAAATTACTCTTGAATTCCTTTAGGAAAGAATAGTCAAGTGGAACTATTGTGAATATTATCACAGCTGTTATTAATACTGTGAATATATTTTTCTTGTATTTGTAAACAAACAAAATTTGTAAAGTATTTTTGTTTATGTTGCATACACAGTTTACTTACCGTGAGAATGTCGATGTTACCATTAAATTACTTTTGAAAGGCTTTCAGTTTTTTTTGTAAACAAACAAAATTCAAGCTGAAATATTGTGAATATTTTGCAAAGCTCCTATTATTGTTGTGAATACATATTTTCTATTATTTGTAAACAAATAAAATATATAAAATTTTTTTGAATCAAATACTAAAAAATCTCATTTTAAGCCTTATTAAATATGCTAAAAGTTCTAACAACTACAAATCTTTTATCTGTGGCTCAAACTAAATGTGGAGAAATATTTTATAATATTAATAGCTTCACTATATTTTGTACATTATGTCAATTGAAATCTTTTCATTTTGATGAATTTTTACTGCACGTAAGGAATATTCATTTTGAAAATGTTCCTAAAATTTTCGATGAAAAAAATGAACAAGATACTGAATTGCCAAGTGATAGGGAACAACATTCAGAGAGTTTAGAATTGAAAGAAGGAAGTTCTTTTAGTGAGCAAGAGGAAGATGAGCAAGAGACATTAATGGTTTTAAAGAAATCGAAAATAAACAGAAAGATAAAATATAAGAAGAAATGTACTAGCGAAAAAAATCGGCAAGCAGCTATAGCAGAAAATTTGGAGCTGCAGGTTTGTTTTGGTTAAAACTGTATCCTAGAAAATGCTACTTAACATTCTTTGTATTTCTTATTTTGCAGAATAATAGCTGTATTTATTCATCAAAAGATAACTTCGAAAACATCTCATCTCATGCAAAAAAAATTCCAAAGATACGGTTTACCCTTGTCTCGAATGTTCTGCCATATACACGCAGAAAAAACATCTTGATGAACATGTTTACGAACTGCATAATGGCTACAAATGTCCCTTATGTGATAAACGTTTTCGTCGTAGCTATCATGTAGCCTCACATACAAAAATTCACACCAGTGAGAAAAAATTTACCTGTCCCCATGAAAAGTGCGGTCGAGGTTTTACAGAAGAACTATATCTACAACGTCACTTAGAGATTCATACAATGGAACGTAATTTTCTATGTAATTTTAAGAATTGTGATAAAGCGTTTCACACTAAACGACGCTTAGCTTCTCATCAATTTACCCATAGAATTCCTAAGAAATTCGTTTGTGATATTTGTGGCCACAGTTGTCGTTCGAACATAGAGTTGACTATCCATCAGCGTGTACATACTGGAGAAAAACCCTTTCCTTGCGAAATATGTGAGAAACCATTTAAATCGAAAGTAGCCTTGAAGGAACATATGATATCTCACTCTCAGTTAAGGCCTCATATCTGTAATGTTTGTAATGCTTCGTTTACAAATCGTCGAGTATTGATTCGTCATAGTTTTATACACTTGGAGGAGAAAACATTTAAGTGTAAGTTATGTGAACGAGCTTTTAGACATCCGAATAGTTTACAGGGTCATATGCGTAATATCCATCGAGAGCCAAAAGTTAAAAAGAGGTAAAAAGGGTTTAAATTTAAAATGTTTTCAAAAAGTAATATAATCATTTGAGTTGTCGAACTTATTTTTGAATATGTTAAAAATAAATTAAAACATTAAAGTTAATGAAAAATTTTTAAATATAATTTTAGGTTATAGTTTAGAATTTTCGAATTTTCGATAGTAAAATTATGATAAATTAGTTTTTATGAAAATTAATAAAAACTTAAATTTTATAATAAAAAAAAAACAATGAAACGTATTAAAAAAGTGTAAATTTTTAAGAAATTATATTTTTTTCGAACTTAATTTTGACTTTCGAATATTCTTAAAAATAAATAATAATATTAGTATTTTCGAAATATTCGAAATTATGAAAAATCATAAGAAATTAATGTATTTTATTGAAATTATAATTTTTTTCTGCAAATATTTCAATTTCTAAAATATTTCCCCCCTTTTCGAAATAATTGTTCAGCCTTCAGAAACCAAAATATTTTTCTTTCAATTTTTTTTTATTTGAAATGTAATATATTTTAAAACGAATCATTTAATTTTATTTTTCCATAAATTTTTTACCACACTGTTCACACTCAAAAATCGCCAATCTTGAATGTTTTTCTTTTTTTAGTTTATGGGCACATAACATGGAGGCACTAAACAACGTACACATATCAAAAGCGAAGGATAATCTATAGTCTTTTCGGAAGTATTCCAAATTTCTTGTTCCCTACTCATAACATCCGATTGATATTCAAATTTGCCTCCTTTTCAACTCTTCATAGGAATCTGCCATAGTCCCAATATTTTAAGTAACCTGAATTTTTCCTAATTCTTTTATAGCATCTTCCATAAATGTAAATTCTTGTTTAATTGACTTTTCCTAAGCTTTAAATGAAGGATAATTTTGAAGATTTTCTAAATCGTTAATTACATGTTAATGTTTTATAAACTCCTGGAATTGTTGGCAAAGTTGACAACATAATACCCAAATTATAATAAAATTGGAGGTAATACAATGAATTTCAGGATATTTAGTAAAGGAAGACATATTTTCTAAACTATTTACAAATTTGTAAGCATTTTTAGCATATTTGAAAAATTTTAAAGATTCGCTAAAAATTATTGAATGAAGGGAACATAACAAAGTCGTAGGATTAACAGCGGCATAATAATCAAATTAAAATTTTCACATGTGGACGGCGCTAAATATTTTTTAGTTAAAAGAAATTTATAAAATTTAGGATTTTTAAATAAAATTAATTTAAAATTTGCTATTTATATTTATAAAAAATAATTGGAATATTTAACATTTAGTTGGAAAAATATTTACAGAAATGTTTTTCCAAATTTTTTACGCCGCTAAAAATATTTATCTTTCGTTAGCAGTTTCACAATTGACAGCTGTTTTTTGTTTATCAACAGTAAGAAATCAGTGTTATCCATTAGTTTTTATTACTCTTACCAGTATTGTGAATGTTTGTGTCAAGAATTTTGTTTACCTTTTGTATTTGTATATACACAAGGGTTAATTTTTATTAATTTTAAAAAGAAAATTCTTGCTGTATACAAACATTTTTATCATTAACTTAAAAGAAACCGGAAAAAACATGTTAAAATTAATGCCACCAGCCATTAATTTTAATACACAACCTAAAACAAAGTGTGGTGAAATATTTTGCCATAATTCCAATGATTTTACAGTCTACTGTACTTTTTGTGAAATGAAATCCTTTGACTTTGATGATTTCCTAAGGCATCTCAAAGTTTTGCATTTTGCCCAGGATATAGCAACAAAAGTGGAATTTCAAGAGGAAGAAATTTATGATAATTTAATTAAATCTTATGGTCAAGAAGAAAAAAATATAAAATTAGATGAAATATCAGATAATGATGATAGAGATTATGCTGATGATGATGACAATTTTTGTGATGATAGTTACGATGAGGAAAAGCCTTTAGCAATTTTAAAGAAAAAACAAACTAAAACACGTACTAAAAGGAGAAAAGCTCGCGAGATAAAAAGCCAGAAATCAGATAATAGTGAAGAAGACTTTCAGGATTTTGACTCGGAAGAGGAATTTAAACCTGCCGTAAGTTAATGATAATTATTGGTTTAATTTAGCAACCTAAATAATTTTTTACTTTTATAGTTATTAGGAAACCTGCATAATTGTCCTCATTGTGCTGAAGCTTTTAATTCGTTAAGCCAACTTAAATCTCATCTTAATCAATCTCACGATGACAAATCCTCTGAGTGTTCTAGTAAAAAGGAAAAGCCGGGCAAACAAATTTCCTGCAATGAATGTGATCAGGTGTTTCCCTATAAAAAATCTCTATACAGTCACATAGTCGACTATCATATGGGTTTTAAGTGTTCCATGTGTGATAAACGTTTTAAACAGCTACAACAACGAGAACGTCATGAATTTTGTCATACAGCAGAACGAGTATTTTTTTGCGACATTGAGGGCTGTAACAAAAGTTTTACCCATAAATATTATCTACAACGTCACCTGGACAGCCACAATAAGGAACGTAAATTTGTTTGTGATTTTGAGAATTGCACAAAAGCATTTCATACTTTACGCTGCTTGAAGGCGCATAAAAATCGTCATATCAAACCAAAAAATCTTATATGTGATTCGTGTGGTTACACCTGTCGAGAATATGATAGATTACGTATACATCAGCGTGTACACACGGGTGAAAAACCATATGGTTGCCAGGAATGTGGTAAACGTTTTACAAGTAATGCTGCCTTGCTAGAGCATACAGTTTCACATACAGGAGTTAAATCGCATGTTTGCAGTAATTGTAATGCCTCGTTTACAAGACAAAAATCTTTATATCAACATAGACAAAAATGTTTAAATGCGGTAACAACATCATCATCCTGAAAAGATAAGTAGAGATCTCATAGAGGAGGTGCAGTAAATTCTAACAAAAAATGTATATAAAAAATCCTTAACGTGTTTTAAGTTGAAATTGGAACATTTCTACAAGGCCTTTAAAATTGTGAAGATATATTCCGCTTCAACAAGAAAAAAATTATTAAGGAAAATTTATTGATTATGCTATTGTTACAGACAGTGGTAAATAGTGCTGATACTGTGTATTCTTCTTCGCAGAATGATATCAAGTAAAGAAATTTAAAAAAATCATTTAGAACTGTAATGAGTTTACACAAATAAGTTGTTTAACTTAAAATATTTCCTGGAGGAATTGAGGGTTCTATAAGTCACGGAATACAATATAACAAGATTCGTTCAAATGTAACTTGTTTTCCCACATTTTATCATTGGCAATGAAAACTATAAACTTTAAAACATGATTTGTTTTTATAGTTCCATATCTTCGGTCCAAGAGGTTAACAATATTACCTTAATGAATAGAGGGTCCTATAAAACATGGAATACAATATAACAGAATCCATTTGATCTTGGGAATTAAAACAAAAATATTAATTTTTAGAGTTCCAAATCCTTGGCACTTAGAAGCTTAATGATATGTTATAAGTGTCACATAAAAACATGAAGGATTCCCAATTAGTTTTGATGTGAATGAGAGTATCGTTATGTAGGGACATTATGTGATATCGGCACTTTTTTGAAATTAAGATCAAAAATTTAAGCCGGTTCCTGTGAAGTGGGAGAGACAGACAACTTTTATATAACGACCACTGACTTCAAGATATTGTTAACGTTTTTTTAATAAATATTAATACTTAAGTTATTATTTAACGAACGAATTTTAAATGATTTTAGAAGAAGTTTAATATTTAATTCTTCTGAATTGAATTTCTTAAATTTTTTATGTTATTGTGATTATAAACTCCTAACAAATGATCTAACTTTATTTATTATATTAGATAAGCATGCTATTGTGAATTAAACTTAGTTTAAAGTGAAAAGCGGGCAATTAAAAAATAAATTCATTTATACAAAATGGAAGGAAAAAACAACAAAGATAAGATTTTAGTGAAAACAAAACAAAAAATTACAACAAATATTTTAAATATATTACATTTGAGGTTATGTTGGTAAAACTCCAAATTTTAATAATGAACGTTACTAAAAATAAAAACTTTCAATACAAATTCAAAAAATTTATTTGAATTTATTATTACTTAATTATTTATTTACTTTTTTGTAAAATAATTTCATTTTACTAAAATCTCAATTTTCGCCTTTTGTATAAGCCGGCTCTCCACGTATTAGGTGATGCCGCTAATAATATAACTTTTCGCCGCCGTTAGCCAAAATTTTCCTCGCCAACGACCTCTCTATCACCAAAGGGTTAATTAAACACAAAATAGGAGTAAATAGAAAAAATTTTAAGCTTTTTTAAAATAAGTTCGTTCGGGAAAAAATAAATTCTTATAAGAATGTTAAAAATTTTGCCTGTAGCTGAGCTGGGTCATCAAGCAAAGGCAAAATGTGGCGAAATCTTTTGTCACAGTTCCAGTGATTTTACCATATTTTGTACCTTTTGTGATATGAAAGCCTTTACTTTCGATGATTTTCTGCTGCACATACAAAATGTTCACTTTGAGAATAATATTTTAAAGACAGAAACATTTACCAGCGATAACTCACACTATGGCATGGTAAATGTTAAGGCAGAAAATATAACCGAGCAACCAATTACCCCGCAGGCGGGGAATAGAGATCAATTACATGAGGAGGAAATGTTATGGGATAATTTGCAACATAATTACGATGATGGTTATGGTGATGATGGACGTGATGATAACTATGATCATCAGCCTAACAATGATGATGATGATGAGGATAGTGATAGTTTTGAGGAGGAGGAAGAATTAGTGACAGTATTGAAAAAACCCAAAAAACCTGTTAGAGTTAAACGAGAAAAACCTGAAAAGAAACGTGAGAAAAGTGTGGAGGATAGTGTTGAAGAAGAAGATAATGATCATAGTTCCGATGAAGATTTCAAACCTTTAGTAAGTTCTTGGTTTATTTGTAGAAAACAAATATTTATTATTATCTTTTATAATTAATGACAGTTAAATGATAAAAGTTCGAATGCAGCTGAGGAGGATAAACCTTACCCTTGTTCCGAATGTCGAAAATCGTTTAAAAATGTTGGCCTTTTAAAAATCCATTTTTCACGCATGCATGAGGACAAATCTGCAGAGTCATTGGTGAAAAAAGAAAAAGAGGATAAAGAACAATTATGTGCCGAATGTCAACAAATTTTCCCCAATAAAAAACATCTCGACCGTCATGTGTTTGAAGAACATGGGGGCTATAAATGTTCCCAGTGTGATAAACGTTTCAAACAACGCCACCAACGTAAACGCCATGAATTGTGTCACACGGCCGAAAGGATTTTCATATGCGATTTTGAGGGTTGCGGCAAGAGTTTTACCGAGAAATATTATCTTAAACGTCATACCGATATCCATACCACCGAAAGAAATTTCATTTGTGATTATGAGAATTGTGGCAAAGCTTTTCATACACGACGACGTTTGGCGGCCCATAAAAAAATCCATACAAAACCTAAGAACTTAGTATGTGATGCTTGTGGTTATACCTGCCGTGAAAATGAAACATTGCGTGTTCATCAACGTGTGCATACGGGAGAGCGACCCTATGCCTGTGAAGTTTGTAATAAACGTTTCATTTCAAGCTCTGCTTTGGGAGAACATATGGCTTCACATTCCAATACCCGTCCCCATGTTTGTAAGGTATGTAATGCTTCTTTTGCCCGACAAAAGGCTCTCTATCATCATTCATTTTTGCATTCGGATGTGAAAAAGTTTCGTTGTAAAATTTGTGGTAGTGCCTATAAACAGGCTTCTGGTCTGGCTGGTCATATGCGTAAACATCGTGAGGAGGGTATGATGTCTATGCTGCCCGAAAGACCCGCCACCATGTCTTCCTCCAATTTAACAACGCCTACTGTTGCACCACCAATTGTGGGGGTACCTCCCACGTATCCATTTTTAACCTTTTAAATAAGTTGTTGTAATCTAAAGTGTAATTAGGATAAAAACTGCTGTATATATTAGCATACATTTTGATTATGTACATATGTTTATATATATTATGTAATTTTTTATATATATTTAACAAAAAAGCAATAATTATAGTTCAGAAGGAGATATTAATAAAATTTAAGTTTGTATTAAAATAATGTATTATTTTCAAGAGAAATGTATAAATATTATAAAATTTTTAGGTTAGTTTGAAAAAAAAAAATTAATAATATTTTTATTTCATGTATTAAATTTTTATTAAAATGTTGTTAAAAAAACTGTGTATAAAAAAAAAATAAATTTGAAATTAGTTTGAAGAGTGCAAGACTATATCCCTGAACATATCTTCGTTTGTTTTAATTGTATTCAGCATTAACAGCTGTTTTAACAGATTATGCCATACTGCAGTCCTCCTTACTGAACAATTTGAAGATATGATTTTCATGATCAACACGTTGTAGAGTAAAACAGTAGAGTCCTATGATGTGTACAATTACGGCAACGGGCCTTGGAGGCGGCACAAAATTTTGGTCATTAGAATATTTTAAAGCAGAAACATTTACTAGCGATAACTAACACCACGGCATGGTAAATGTTAAGGAAGAAATTATAATAGAGCAATCATTTTCCCTACATAATGGAAATGTTATAGGATAATTTGCAATATTACTACGATGATGGTTCATATCATTCAAATCTTTCAATGGGTTAATAATATATATATATCATTGGAAAGGTCTTTTGAAACCCTTTTAAAAATACTCATTTAAATATAAAACATTAACTTTGAAACGAGAAAAAATGATTTGTATATTGAAAATTCAAGACCATATATCTTGAAGATTGTGATACAGTAATAAAAAGTTTCTTCTGTGTTTTATTGCCAGATTCAAGGGATTTCATAAAAAATTTAATAAATTATTTTAAAGAAATGTTGAATTTTTCATTAGCATTTAATTTTGTTGTTGTTTATTCTTAGCTCTAGGTCTCTCGGCACATATAATGTGATTGAAATGGATGTATGTGTCAGAACAATTAAGGTTAATGCCAGATAGTTGAATTCCCTACAAAACCAATTAATTATCTTCTAAGACACACACACTCACAAAAAACAATACAAAAAATGTCATTGCACTTGGATGAGCAAAATTAAATTAAAAAAATAATAATGAATAAAACACAATTAAATAAAAAAACATCTTGACTAAATTTATATTTAGATTTAAATGAAAGCGATTAATTAAATGTCTTTCGGTTAAATAAAAAGGATCGCACAGTGGTTCCAAAAGGGTTTTACGCATGAAAATGCCTAAAGTGTTTTCCATTTTATTTTTGAAGAATCACATGTTTCTAGTGGGTCTGAGTGAAGAGTAAGAAAATTAAAAAAATAGCCAAAATTGGAAAACAATTAATTAAATTACTCTCCTCACAGTGAATCCAAAAGGATTTTCACATGGATGTTCTTGAGGTGTCTTCCAGTTGTCCTGGAGGAGCACGTTTTCCTAGCTGATCTGGGGGACTCGTCAAAGAGAGGACTCGTCAAAATTTGTAAATAATTAATTTTTTCAGCGCAGTGGGTCCAAAAGTTATATGTATGATTTTATTAAAAAATATAATTCATACAAAAAAAAAGAAAACATTTACATGTTTGGAATATTTCTTCTTAGTTTAAGAGATATTTACATCAAAGTAAATTTTCTTCCATTTCGAAAATATTTCTTTTTAAGGTTTTTGAACTTGTTGTGCTCTTTTTAGGTCTAAAAGAAATTCTAAAACATTATTTGAATTCTGCACAAAATTCTAAATAATTTTTGGGTAATAATATCATGGATCAAGCCTTCAGAAAGAGAGAGAGAGAGTAAATTACTGAAAATGTCAATTCTTTGTTAAAAGATTTCTTTGGATAGAAACTTTTGCTATTTCTGAATTAAAAATTGGAAACCTTTTTCTAGTTCTGCATTAAAGGCAATTTACAAATTTCAAAATACTAATTTCTATTTCTATAGAATTTATTTAAGATCAAATATTATATCTTTTTAAACAAAGCATTTTGGCACCACTGTAGTTGATTTTAATTTAAAGTGATTTTCGGTATTTTTAGTTTTTGTTAATAGAAATCAATATAGTTTAGTATTAACTTTTAAGAAAATTACAATCAGAAAGCTCTAGAGCAGAGAATCAATTAAATTAAAGCAAAAACATGAATAAAAAGGTATTTTTCTATAAAATAAAAAAATACATTTTTATTAATTAAACCCTCTAAATATCTCCAGTTGCCAACAGCTTTAACCTGCCACTCGACCCCTCATACCTGTGCAATTTGCCAGAAACTCTTCAAAACAAAACAAACTTTACGTTATCATCTATATACCCATACTAGCAATTCTATGGATGTATTCATCTGTCCTGCTATAGATTGTAAACGTTCATTTAAAAATCCCAAACGTTTAAGTGATCACAAAAGACGTTATCATTCAAAAAGGGAAGATTATGTTTGTGAATTTTGTGGTTACCAAACTCGTATAAAATGTAATCTAACGGTTCACCGTCGTAAACATACTGGTGATAAACCATATTGTTGTGAATATTGTGGTAATGGTTTTGTCTCTTCCTATCAATTAAATACTCACCGTGAGATTCACAATGAGAAAGGTGAACGTAAATACTGTTGTATTGTTTGTGCTGAAAGTTTTATTGATTCGAAAACTTTGTACCATCATCGAGCTTTGCATAATGAAAAGAATAAATATGTTTGTGATTTATGTAATAAAACATATAGGCAATCGGCTGGACTATCACAGCATATGCGTTGGCATCGTCAGCAGCAGAAAAGATGTACAGATGTTATAAGGATTGTTAAATAAAATTGGAAAATTTGGAAATATGAAATATTAAAGAGTTTATTTTGTACAATAAAGTAGAAATTTTCTTTCTCTCTCCGGTAGATTTCAAGATATAAGGACCTGAAGTTTTGATATCCAGATCTATTTGAAATTCAATTAACAATATCACGAAAACCATAGAAGTATAAAACAAAATTCTATTTTACTGTTTTTTTGCGATTTTTTTTAATAATTTATTTTCGAGCGTTTTTCTATGTAACACTGTATTGGCAACCCTTGACGTATCTATTTGGTTGACATAAGTGTACCGTTACTTTTCTATTTATTGTAATTATTGTCATTTGAAAAGGAAAAAAAAACTTAAATATATTTAGTAAAAATTTTCGTTTTCCTATAATAAATGTCTCAAAATAATAAAATTATGGAAAAATCGAAATCATTAACTGATCGACTTAAAGCCATTAAGTTAGAAAATCATGTAATAAAAGAGAAACCTAAAAATGAGAGTGCAACAAAAGATTTAGAAGAATATCCCAAGTTAAGAAAACCCAAACCAGCTACATTATTGAAAATACAACAAAGACAGAAGAAATCAAATAATATTATAGAGGTAAAATAAATATTTAATAAATAAATTAATATAAACTAAAATTGAACATTTAGTCAAAAGCCGAAACATATAAAGAAGAAATCCAAGTACCTTTGCGACAAGAATTTCTCAACAAAAAACTAGAACTGGAACAAGCTACACAAAATTTTTTAAAAAATTATGAAGTTTATAAAAATCCAAACAAAGTTTACTATGAGGAAAATTATTGGGATCCTGAAGAACCTCAGCCTTTAACTTTGCACAATCATGTAGAAATAGATGTTAACGAACTGAATTTAAATCGCAGAAACTCTTCTGATTTAAGCACGAATAAATTTAAACCTTTAAATTTTATTGAACAACATGTAGTTGGTATTATATATACTAAAGTGAATGCCCATCCAAATGGTTTCTTTGCTGAAAATCTACCAATTTGGTATAAGAAAACTTTCGATAAGGAAATACCGGCAGAATGGTTTGAGTTAGTGAAAAGATCACAACAGTTTTATATAGAAAATATACAAAATAAAATTGTTTTGTATCCAAAAGATGTCAATGACATGGAAGAGAAGGAAGACATATCAAATAAAGATTTAGATTTAAAAGCATCGGGTGATAAGGCTGTGGACAAAGAAGGCAAGAAAATTATGACATCATCTGGAGATCATTATAAACATTTGCAAAAATCTTTAAAGGAAATTAAACAACAACAAAACGCAGGACGTGATGGAAAATTAAATAAACCAAAAGATCGCTGGACTAAAGCACCAATTAATAAGAAAAATAATTTAGTAAAAAAATAATATTTAAAATATATATAATGAATTTTATTTTTTAATATAAATTTTAATAAATTTTATGAATTTTTATTGATGAAATCTATAGAATTCAAACTTTTTGGATATAATGCACAAAAACTTAACCACCTGGAAATTCTTTTTCGATCTCTGATAGTTTTCGAGATATAGTTTGCCAAATATTCGAGTTAAAGATCCAGTCTCCCCCTTTGAAAATAAATATATTGATGCCTTTTTGAGATATTGGTAATTTTGTAAGACAGTAGTGGTGATAATTTATACAAATTGATTTTGTTTCTGCACGGGTTAATAATATTACGGCTTTTTATATCATTGGAGACGTTTCTGATACTTAGAATTAATGATGATAATTGTTAATATATTAATTATAAAACGTGATGAATGGATCAGTTAAAACTTCTGGACCCTTTATCTCGATAATTATCAGAAAGCGAAAAAGTTTGTTACTTACTTTTACTCCAAACATTAATTATGTTTAAAAAAAAAGTATAAAAAGTCGTTAGCCAACGGATCTTAATTTATTCCAAAATATATTTTTATTCGAGAAGAACAAAAACTATGTAAACAAACATATTCCCATTGTAGGTGCTCAGAGTGTTGGAGAGAGTAAATAGTAACTTATAATAAAAATTACTACAGACTGAAAGAAAAAATCCCGTTATGTTTTAATACCTTTATTTATCTGTCTTTAAACAACCCCATACTTGGTAACACTTTATTTGACATTTACCCCACGGTAAAAGATAAACAATAGTTAAACAAAATTCTAGGCATAAATTAATAAAACTTAAGGAGAAATATGTTAAAAAATTGTTTTTTACCTGTAAATTACAATAAACCCAAGACACAAACATGTGGAGAAATTATTTGTGAAAATCTCCAAGAATTTATAATCAACTGTAAGTTGTGTAAAATCAAAATATTCGAATTTGACGAATTCGTACAACATTTCAAGAATGTCCATTTGGAGGAATGCCACAATGACAATATAAAACCGAGGCCATTGGATGCTGTTAAAGGAACTCATCATTTTGAAAATGATGAACATACGGAAAGAATAATAAAATTAGAAATTACCGAGGCAGTAGAAATAAACAAAGAGGAGGGTATTAAAAATGAACATGAGGAGCAAATATTTACATGGGAATTGGATAATAATAACTATAGCGATGATGATAAAGATTCTGACGAAAATACGGATGATGAGGAACAGCAGGAGGGGGAGGAGGAGGAGGGAGAAGAAGAACAAAGTAAAAGTATAATGAGAAAGGTAAAAGGGGATGAAGTTTGAAATAAATAGATTTAAAAAATAATTTGATTCCAGAATCGTAAACCTAAAGAGTTAACCTGTGAGATATGCAATAAAAAATATGCCGATTCCCGCCGTTTACAGTTACATGTAAAAATAGTTCATTTAAGAGAGAAACCCTTTAAATGTACCATGTGTGAGGAGGCTTTTGCCGAAGAGCGTTCCCTAAAAAATCATGTGGGCCACAAACATACGGGTTATGAATGCCCGGAATGCCATAAAAATTTTAGTACAAATCGTAATATGAAACGTCACTTGTTAACGCATTCAGATAAAAAAGAATTCGTTTGCACTGAAGAAAATTGTAGCAAAGCCTTTGCCACTAAAGGTCAGTTAAAAGATCACCAACGTTATCATAGTGGTGAGATGTTTATATGTGAAGAATGCGGCTACAAGTGCCGTCAAAGAGAATCTTTAATCGTGCATAAAAGACGTCATACAGGAGAAAAGCCATTTGCTTGTAAGTTATGTGATCGTAAATTTGGTTCAAAACCTTTATTAAATGAGCATATGGCTACTCATGAAACCGAACGTAAACATATATGTGATGTATGTGGTAAAAGTTTTAATCGACCTAAAGCACTTTATCATCATAAGCATTTGCATTTGGGTGTTAAGAAATTTGTGTGTAAAATATGTGGTCAAGCCTATGCTCAAGCGGCTGGTTTATCGGCCCACATGCGTAAGCATAGAGAGGAAGGAAATTCATTTGCCGTAGAAGCACCTTCACCGCCTAATAATACAAATATATTAAATGTATTTTATCCGTTTTAAGTTTATAATATCAAAATAAAATAAAATTTGATAAAAAAAACTTAATACTTGCCATACTGAATGAAAGAAATTATACTCAATTTAAAAATTAATTATTTATAGGTTAAATAAAAGGATTTTTTAATTAAATAATAAAATTTAAAAAATCGTTCTATTTCGAATATTTTGTTCTTGTAAAGTTTGTTTACAATTTTGTTATTTTTTCTGTTTTTAATACAAAATCAATTTGGCTTTCTTTTTTTCTAATCAGCAATCTGTCATTTTATCTCATGAAAAAACTTGGCATGACTTTTTAAAATGTAAACATAACAAAGTGTATTTACATTTTTATAGGATTCTATTATTAATTGAAATGTTAAAAAACTGTATTTTACCTGTAAATTATTTAAAAACTTCTACACAAACATGTGGAGAAATTGTTTGTGAAAATCTTCAACAGTTTATAATCAATTGTAAATTATGTAAAATGAAACTATTTCAATTTGAAGAATTCATACAACATTTTAAGAATGTACACTTGGAACAGAAGACTAAACAAGAAAACATACAAAACCACAAGCCAAACAATGAACAAATAATTAAAATTGAAATTTCTCCTGCCGAAGAAGAAAATAAATTAGATCTGATAAGCCAAGATGATATAGAAGTAGAATGGCTTACAAATAATGACGAGGAAGATAGTGACTATGAAGAAAAATCTGAAGAATCGGAAGAAGATAAAGAAGCGGACGATAATAAAACGATATTACCAAAGGTAAAAAAACAACTTTTTTTAATAATTTTTAATGAAAATTGTATTTAAAGGCTCAGTTTTCCTGTGAATTTTGTGCTAAAATATATCCCGACCATAGACGTTTGCAACTGCATAAAACTCTAGTGCATTTGCGAGAAAAACCCTTTAAATGTTCTCAGTGTGATATGTCATTCGCCGAAGAACGTTATCTTAATAATCATGTACGCCATAAACACACTGGTTTCGAATGTTTAACTTGCCACAAAGTGTTCAACACAAATTCCATTATGAAACGTCATATGCTAATACATAACGATAAAAAGGATTATAAATGTATGGAAGAGAAATGTGGCAAAACTTTTGCCACCAATAAACTATTAAAAGCTCATCAACGTTATCATACCGATGAAATGTATGTATGTGAAGAATGTGGTTTCAAATGTCGAAAACGTGATTCGTTGGTGGTACATAAAAGACATCATACAGGAGAGAAACCTTTTGCTTGTGAGCTATGTTCAAGTCGTTTTGGTTCGAAAGAATTACTTAAAGAGCATATGGCATGTCATGAAACGGAACGTAAACATATATGTGATGTGTGTGGTAAGAGTTTTAATCGACCCAAAGCTCTTTATCATCATAAACATTTGCATTTGGGCATAAAGAAGTTTGTTTGTAAAATATGTGGTCAAGCCTATGCACAAGCAGCAGGGTTGTCGGCTCATATGCGTAAACATAGGGAAAAAGTAAATTCTTGTACTGCGGATAGTAATAGCTTAAAGGTATTTTATGCGAATTAAAATATTTTTTTTAATAAATTTAAAATTAAACAGATTATAATTTAAAATTTCTCCCAGTGATAGAGTCAAAACAAGTATGTTTGTTGTTGACATTTTTGTTATATGCTGTTAAAAATCGAAATTTGTGAAATGTAAACAAAACAAAGAAAACATATGAAAAGCATGTGGCCAAGAGCATTTAATATAGATCTATGGACTCATACTATAGAGGAAGTACAATTTCTTGGCCTGAAGTTAAACCAGAATATAAAGGGACACTTAGTGAGCCACCTATAGGTTTCTTCTTTCCTAAGATTGGTAAGCGGCTTTAGACTAGAGTAAACTATTCACGGGATGAGAGGTCTGACTGTGAGTTGACAAGGTCCTTATGACCACAGCTAAACTTTAAGACTTAGGATATGATCATTGACATGGAGTGCAAAGTTCTGAAGGCTTTTATATAGGACTCTCAAAGAATGAGGGACCATTCAGGCGCAGGATGCATCTTTGGAATAGGGATACCCCGAATTCTGCAGTTGGCGTGAAAAGACACAGGAGACTTAGATACAAGTTGTGTTCACGAAAAGTATTGATTAACTAGTGGGTCTTTATGACTAATTTTCCCATAGTCTACATATTCTATTCTTTTTTCTCTCTTCAGACAGTATAATCTGCTGTTCAATTCTATGAACAGCAGCTTATACTGTCTATTTTTGTGTTTTACTCTTTTAACTTCGTGGATCTTTTACTTGAAGGGATCACAATGGACTATAAGAGTTTCCGAGTGGCTGCGTTAAGATGTCTTTTTAATTAAACAGGGATCCTGGTGTCTGTTCTTCCCAACTTAAAATTTTATAAGTTTCTTTTCATTTTAGTCTATGGGTTTTTTAAAAAATCGCTTAATAATTGAAAATACAAAAACACAGAATTGCAATAGTAAGACAAAGTTCTCAGACAATAGCAAAAAAAAAAAACATGAGCGTGTTTGTTTGATTGTCTAAAATTAATAAATATTGCTCTTAAACATTATTTAAAAACTACTAAAAAGTCAATTATTTGTGAAAATCAACAAAAATTTATTGAATTTAACAAAAGTACCGTTATTTGTCTTTATTACATTTCATTTCTCATTAAACTTGGTAACACTATTGACAAAATATAGAAATGACAGCTTTTTTAAATTTTATAAACTTGGTATCACTGTTGGTAATGTAAATAAAAATAAAAGTCATTTGTTTATATTATTATTTTCTTTAACATAGAAAAATGCTTAAAACTTGTTTTCTTGCAACAAATTACACAAATTTTATTAATAAAACTTGTGGCGAGATTGTGTGTCAAACCGAAACAACATTTAGCATTGTTTGTACACAATGTGCTATAAAAATATTTGATTATGAAGAATTTCTACAACATTTTCGTGATAAACATTGGTCAGAAATTACTCTGACCCAAGAGCAACAACAGAATAAACGGAAAAATAGTATAAAAATCGAAAGCGCTAATAACAAAGAAGAGGATGTTAAAGATGAACAACAATTGCTAAATGATTATAGTGAAGAAACTCAACGCAAAGAGTTAGAGGATGAGGAGGACAGGGAAAGTCGAGAAGGTAGTGATGAATGTGATCAAGGGGAGGAGGAGGATAAAGAGCAGGAAAGTGATGCTGAAGAATTGTCACCACCATTGGCCATTTTAAAAAAGGTAGTTTAAAAATTAATAATTCTTTTTCTAACTAAACAAAAAATGCAATTAAAATAACAGCAATCATATTAATTAATTACAGTTTTTCCTTTCCCCCTTTAGATCTCCAGTGGCTACAGCAAAACATCCGAAGATAACACCAAAGAAAAACCCTTCGAATGCTTAGAATGTAAGCGTAAATTTACTACAAAATTCTATTTAAGTTTTCACTTACGCCAACAACATGGTCCCAAAAATTTTCAATGTGATAAATGCAATAAATCGTTTGTGGAAAAACGTTATCTGACGTTACACCAACGTTCCCATATCGGTTATACTTGCCAAATTTGCCATAAAATCTTTGACAAATACGAAGCATTGCGTTATCACGGCGAAAGTCATATAGAAACGCGAAATTTCAAATGTGATTATGAAAACTGTGGTAAAGCATTCCCCAATAATAGACGACTGAGTGCCCACAAGCGAAGTCATTTTGCGCAACCCACATTTGTTTGTGAGATTTGTGGTTCCCGCCAGCGAAGTCAAGAATTTTTAATAGTACATATACGCACACATACCGGGGAGAAACCTTATGCCTGCCAACAATGTGATAAACGTTTTGCTTCCAAGCATTTCCTGCAGGATCATCAGGCGGTACATGCCACGGAACGTTCTCATGTGTGTATGGTGTGTGGTAAGGCATTCGCTAGTAGTAAGTCCTTGTATCATCACCGGCATTTGCATACGGGCATTAAGAAATATGTGTGTAAAATATGTAATAGTGCTTATTCTCAGGCGGCAGGTCTGTCAGCTCATATGCGTAAACATAAACAGGACAGTGGTTTATTGGAGTTGGAAACTCAGGGAGAAAGTTAATATTGTTTAGTTATTCAAATTAAAACATATTATTTTTGTACATTACACATTTATTAAATAATTTAAATAACATTTTACAACAAACTACTTTATTTAAGAGACTTTATCAGTATAATAACTTAAATTCAAAGGAACAAACTAAACATAGTTTTATCCTCGAAATAAGTCCAAAAACAAAAAATATAGTTAGTTTTCCATTTCTGATGTTTTGATTTTTTCCTCCTACTTTAAGCCCAAACACGTATAGTATAATCCCAACTACCAGTGGACAATGCAGTACCATCTGGTGATACCTGTACGCAGGACACCTTATTCTCATGACCATACAACAAACATATACGTTCAGATTTTAAAGTGTCCCACAAGTTTACGGTGTAATCATTATAGCCAGCAAATAATAAACGTCCACTTACTGAAAAATCTACCGAGTTTACTCCAAAAATTATGCTCTCCTTGGAGAAGACAGCCACCTCACGATCGGCTCTCATATCAAACAAACGACAACTACTATCATCGGAGCCAGTAGCTATAGCATCACCACTAGGATGAAACTTAACACTATTAACATCCGATTGATGACCTTCGAACGATTGTACTACTTGACCGGAACGCATATCCCATATAAAAGCCATACGATCGCAGCTGCCCGAAACAAATGTATTACCCGTTTCATTGGGTGCCAAATCTATGGCCATAACATCGCCTGAATGACCATGAAAACTTTGCAATAGTTGGCCAGATTCTACATCCCATAAAGCACATGTGGAATCACCACTTCCTGTCAAAATTTGTTGATCCGAATTGGGATAAATACAGCAAGACATGTAAGAAGTATGAGTGCCAACGGTCCGTTTTTTGGCAGCCATTTCCTCATCGGACGTTATTGGATAAACCGTAACTTTATTATCCAAACCACCACAAGCCACATAATTACCCGAAGGCGCATAAGCACAAGCCATTATCCAGGTCGTAGGCATGGTAACGGCATGCTCTTTATTAGTAGTAAAAGCATCCCATATTATTAATCTACCATCTTGAGAAGAAGAAATTATATGTCTTTTATCGGGTGACCAATCGGTACACAGTACCTTGGCTTGATGGCCCTTTAAAATCTTGCGAGGCTTAATATTAACATACGAAATTGGCTCTAAACGTTCTGCTATCGATGAAAGACTAACATCATTTAGTTTTTGTCTTTCCTCCTCCAATTTAGCCTTTAAGTTTTCTGCTTCTTTCATTAGAGAAGCCATTTTATCGCCAGCATTTGTATTCAATTGGGTATCCGTCATTTTGTTTAATTAATTGTTCGTTTTAAGAAAATATTTCTTTTTTTATTTTCCTCAAAAAAATCAATACTGTAAGAAAAGTGTTGTTCAAGTTATGGTATACTAACGAAATTATTTTGTATACATATTATTATAAGTAACAGTAATGACACTTGTTATAATTAATTTAAAATATAAACTTGGTAGCACTTTTCGAAGGAAAAACCGTTGTGTTTTGTTTGTAAACAAATGAAAATGACAATAATTTAATGTATTTTGTTGTTTTTTATGTAAGAACCGTTATTTTATCAGTAAATAAAAAACTGGAAAGGGAAAGGGTGTGTTATATCTGAAAAAAGAAATAACATAAACAAATAATCAGAAAGGGAGTGTTTAATACAAAAGGGAACCCGTTGTATTAGAATGAAAGTTAAAAACGGCAATTTTGTTTCTAAATAAAATTAGATATTCAATATTTGTACCGTTACTTTTAAACAACCGATATTATGTAATAATGTAAGCACTGCTAAGTGAAAATAATACTAAACAGTGAGAAATTATTTTATTTTTAGAGATTTGAAAAAGGCTAAATTAAATTTATGTGAAAAAGTAGTTTTTGACAGTTGAATTATGTTTCTACAGGAAAATGAAATGTGATATTTTGGCAAAATATTTGTTAAAGTGGAAAACTAAAATTTTTAATGAAAAAATATTCATTTTTATTTATAAAATATTTTTTATTTATTTACAGCATAGTAAAATATTTACAAAATAAAGGTTTTTGAATCATAAAAAATAAAAAAAGATAAAATTATATTAAAATTAACATTGCAAACCAAATCAGTCAAAACGCAATTAAAACCATTTATTAAGAAATTAATAAAACAATAATTATAAAAAATACCAAAAGTGGAAAAAAAATTACAATTGTCTAAACAAATTATTTTTTAAAATCATAATTTAAGAACATAAAATATTAAACATTTTTATTACATTCCAAATCAGTTAGCGTTTGTACTAACTCGTATTCATCAAAATTTTGCTCCAAAGCACATAAGCCCTCCTCAATTAACCATTCTGCTGTACTATCATCATTCGAAAAAATATTTTCACTTAAGATTCCAAGCTCCTTATTATCCTTTTGTTGAATATTTATACTTTTTTCTTTAGTTACATCTATATCACAGTTTTCAAATCCAATTTCTTTAATATTATTTAATAATTTTTGGCATTTAAAATCATTGTCCTCCTCTTGATGACATTTGAATTGTTTCATATCTGTAAATATTTTATTACATTCTTCACATTTGAGAGGATTATAATTAAGACTATGTTGCTTTTTATTATGCTGAGCTAGTGATGAGGAACTAACAAAACCCATGCCACAATGTTGACACAGATATGATCTTTCTCCTTTATGGCGATATTCATGTAAACGCATTTCCATTTTAGTAAAAAATCTTTTTGGACATTGAGTGCAAGAGTAATGCTTTTGATTGGAATGTCTTAGTAAATGGCTGCGTAAATTATATTTCTCCTTAAAGGCAAAACCACAAATGCCACAAACAAATTTACGTTCATCATGATTAATGGTAGGAAAACGTGTTATAGTATTTAATTTTGTTCGGGAACAGTTATAGTTTTTCAAAACTCCCATAACCAAACGGGATTTTTTACGTTGAGGAGAGGTTTTGCTATTATCTATAATAGCTTGTAGATTCTGATTTAAAAAAAATATCAATATTTAGAATAAATAAATATAATGTCGTTTGAGTAATAAATGTCAAACGGACATAATTAAATCTTTACAAAAACTATTTTTTTTTATTGCATTAAGCTAATTAGTTGTATTTTTACTTGCAAGTTGTTGACTTTTTTATAAAACTTACCTCTCTTTCCTTGCATTTCTCATTATTTTCTAACAAATCAGGTTCCTCCGTTTCAGTTAAAAAATATCTTGTCTGTTGTATTTCATTACTTTTATTACTCTATTGGCCTCAAATTGTAAATTACTTTTATATTCTAAAGCTTTTAACTGGTTTTCTTGTTTGCTGTCTTCATGTTGTTCGCCATTAAAAGTTTTGTCTACGTTCTCCTTCATCACCACCTTGTCTTCATTCATTTCAATATAATTATTATTAATATATTCTTTGGTATTTTCATAATGTTGTTTGTTTATGTGGCTAAAGAGTTCATTGAATGTTGCAAAGATTTCATCACATATGGAACAATGGTAAATTAGGAATTGTTTTTCCGTTATGTATATTTCAGCACAACGGCCATCGTATTTGTCTCCGGGTAATAATTGAAAATTTAACATTTTTTTGACTTTCTTTTAAGTATTTATATTTTGAATTTAAAATATATATTTTTAACAAATAACTTGTTAATGTAAATTGAAGCGAAAGTAAATGTAATAAAATAATAACAAAAAATAATAAATAAAACATAAAATGATTTATTTAGAAGTCACAAGTTGTTTAATTTTTAACGGCGTTGGCTGATGTCGAAAATTTTCCCGTTAGTTTCAACTAGTTTATTAGCTTAACGGCGTTAAATTAAATAGAAAAGGGAGTGATATTGGTTTGCTAATTCTGTATTTCATTCCTTTTGCAATATAAGAAAAACAATTATTTTTTTATCATAATGTATAATTTTATCATATTACGCTAGCTCTAATTTGAGCTAGTTTTTAATTTATATGTTAGCTCAGCGGCGTTAAATTAAATGAAAATGAAGATTATACAATGTAGATAATACAGTGCTTCATTCTCTTATAACTTAAATAAATGAAATACATTTTTACATTATGTCTTTTTTAACACAATAAGTTATAACATAATTGTTCAATAATGTCACTTTTTCAGTAAATTTCAACTAGTTTATACAGTTGAGATAATACAGTGTTTTTGAAATGATATTAAACAATATATAAATTTTCTTTATCTTAAAAATTTTATATTTGAATTTTACAATTTCTTCTAGGCGACATCTAGTGTTTTCAATTAAAACTAATTTCTAACAACAATGTTCTATTTCATTACATACCCGATGCCGTTTCAAAATAATTATTTACACGCGTTTGTCCAGAACGCCTCCACCATTAATCAGGCTGCCGTTCTGAACTAGCCGTCAACGAAATGTTAATAAACGTCCAGATATTTTCATGTTAACACAATTTTCTAAATACTTTAAATTTTCTTAAGAATATAGCAAATTTAAAATAAACACTTGAATTTAAATATCTTTTATAAACATTTCTAAAAATATCACAATTATAATTAACACTCCTATAGAACAAACAGATAACATTAACGCCGTCATTTAGTCAACCAAGAACAACTCAAATTTTCGACTACTTGCCGCCGTTCTACATCTATTGCCGTCTTAGAGATATGCTCGTTTGTGGAAAAAATTTTCTTACGTGTCTTGCATTAAACAAAATGGTGCGGCAAAATTTTAAGCCTTTCGCTATGAATTTTTGTCTTATCCTCTTGCTCCTTAACATAAACTGGGCCACATCTGAGTTGGTGAATAAAAATGTCGAACGTGTCTTGGATTTGTCCAGCCAATTGGCCAAAGAGTCACTCAAAATCAATGTAGCCGATGATGCCGGCAAACAATTTAGCAAGTATTCACTAGTCATACCCCAGGAAGACGCGGCGTCTCTTGCTTTTGTCTCTGTCAAGGATAGCAAGAAAAAGGAGCTAGTAGTACGTAAAGACGTTAAAGACGATTTAACATATTTCAATGTTGAGTTAGCCAGTGCCGTTAGTAGCCAGGAGTTGTTTGTAGAATTTGTGTATAGCCGTGTGATAAAGCCCTATCCCGTGGAAATCAAACAATCCGAAAAGCAATTGGTTAAATACAATGGTCATTTGTATTTCTATACTCCATACAAGACGGCTGAGCAAAAGACTCAGGTGCTATTAAGTACCTCGAATGTAATTACACACAATCAAACTAAACCCTACAATTTAGCTGGCAGCAAGATCAAGTATGGACCATATGAAAATATTGCAGGTAAGTGGGCGTACCTTTTTAGTTATTGTTTTATATTTGTTTCATTGATTCAAAAATATCTTTCAACGCTAAATAAGTCTTTTTTAACTTTAAATATGTTTTACCACAAAACAAATGTTCGAAACAAGTTCTTCATTAAATTTTGCTTTTAGCTGTTCTATCACCAAAATTTTTCCCCATTGAATAAATTTATAGTAAAATATTTATTCGGCTTAAGTCCAACAATCCGATTTTTTAGTTTAAAACGCAATTTAATAATTTCAATAATAATTGGTTTTCCATCCTTTCAGCCTTCACCAAGGATGCTCTATATATACATTATGAAAATCAAAATCCCTTCATGACGGTTAATCGTTTGGAGCGCACCATACAAATCTCCCACTGGGGCAATATTGCCGTCGAAGAAAACATTCAAATCACTCATTCTGGTGCCAAGCTAAAGGGTTCATTCTCTCGCTATGAATTCCAAAAAGATGGTCGCTCTGGACAAGCTGCTGTAAAATCTTATAAAACTATGTTACCGGCTTCGGCTTTTGGTGTCTATTATCGTGATAGTAATGGCAATATTTCCACCTCCAATATGAATGTTTTACGTGAATATGTTGATGTTGAATTGAGACCACGTTTCCCCTTGTTCGGTGGCTGGAAAACTCAATACACTTTAGGCTATAATATACCCTCATTCGAATACCTCTTTAATAATGGTGTTGATTATTTGCTAAAAATGCGTCTCATTGATCACATTTTCGATGATATGTATATTGATGAAGCTGTTGTGCATATTATATTACCAGAAGGCTGTACAAATATCAAACTTAAGACACCCTACTCGGTAGAGAGGAAAACAGATGGTTTAACATATACATATTTGGACACCTTTGGCAGGCCAACAATAACATTTAGCAAAAAGAATTTGGTGGAAAATCATATTGCTAACTTTGAGTTGCATTATAACTTTTCGAAAATATTGTTATTGCAAGAGCCACTTTTAATTATAACTTTCGTATTTATCATATTTATTTTAACGATTATTTTCAAACGTTTAGATTTTTCAATTACAACACATTCGCATAAAGATTAAGGAGTTTCTAAAAGAAAATGTGTAATAAGATTCAATTTTTAAAGAATTATTTCTTTTTTTAACAATAAACTAAAATTTGTAAAACAGTTAGACCTCTTAAAAGACATAAAGTAAGAAAGGGATTATATCCATGATATGGGTGAATATAGTAATTGGATTTTAATTAATTTTGTAGAAAGAGGTTTAATCGTTAGTTTTAAACTATAAAAAATAATAAAATACATTGATTTATTCAATAAAAATATTTCAATCGTAAGTGGTTACATCAAACTTAAATTTGGTACTCTTTCTCCTCTAAAGTTTAATGATTAATTTTTTTTTGTTTTTATTTTTTATTTATTTGCACTCCTTTCAATTCCCACCACTTTTCCATCAAAACAACCCTGTAAATTAGTATTGTGATATCATTCTATTGTGAGTGTCTATCAATTTTGGCAAATACAATGCAGCTGTTTGTGTGTTTTATTTTTAATGCGTCATTAAGTTTTGTTTCTTTTTTATCAAAGTGAAATTTTTAAATTATTATTTAATAGTTATTATAAAATTTAATGTTGTTATTGCTAATGCCCATTATAAAATTATAAAAACGATCACTTTTAAATTAAAAAATTAAACGATTGTGCAATACAATTTGAAAACTTTTGTAATAGCTCAGCTCTGCCACTAGTGAGACAAAGAGGGAATTCCATGGATCTTAATATAGCATTATCAACAACAACAACGACTTCAGCAATTGTAAACAATAGTCAAGAAAATAATGAATTATTGTTAAATGCTATTAAAAACAAATTTTCTGCACAACCAACTACAGAAGCTGCAGCATTTAGTCCGCCAAAATTTAATATACCTCAATTGAAAATACCCGGCGGTAATTTATCACCATCCCAAATCCAAGAAAATGATAAAAACACTAGCCAGTTTGTAAATAATACAACTTCGAGCCAGTTAAATAATTTTTTATTAAAAAAATTACAAGAAAAACATACAACAACGTCCAATGATTTTACAACAAAAAATAACAATACATGTTTTGTATTGCCACAATTGCAACTAACAAATAATAGCAAACAACAACAACAAACAACTGAATTTGAATTACCTCCAAATGTAAGCTCATTAACCTCTAGCTTAAATAAACTAAAAGTACAAGAACCCGCTTTAGAATTTGCTAATACTCCTGCAATTGATTTAACTGCAGCTTTAACTTCAAAATTACATAATCATCAAGGTACGCCACCAACTAGAGATTTTGTTAAACCTTGCTCTGCCAAGGAAAAAGAGCAAGACTTTGAAATTCCCTTCATAGACTGTGATCGTTTGGATAATAACCGCAAAACTACGTTAACTTTACCCACTTCCAACGAATATTGTATAACCGATATATCACAATTATTGTTGCATCATTCCCTGGTAGATGAACCCTCTGCTATAGGACGATTTTTGAATACAGATGAACAAAAGTATTTAACTCCCTTGCCTTTGAAATGTTTATCATTGGAATATCACCAGCAAAAGGTTAAACATTATATTAAACCATTTGATTTTCAAACAAAATCACCAGATGATTTGGTTTTAGAGGCTCTTAATAAATATCAAAGACGTCATTATAATTGAGATTTTGCATGTATTGAAAGGCTTGACAAAATTTTTGTGCTTTTGGGCCACAAAAATCAATAAACAAAAAATTATTTTGGCATAATTTTCTCGTTTTTGGCGAGATATTTAATTTAAATAATAAATCTTTAGTTAAGTAAAAGAGAAAAAGAAAAAATAAAATTTGTTGAAAAATTTTAAGAATTTTAACTTATTTTTAAACGATTAAAAAAGAAATACATTTTAAGTGTAAAAGGTTATAAGAGAAATTCTGTGTTATCTGGAAGACAAAGAGAAAGATTTACGGAATTTAATGTAAAAAACAAGTTAAACTTAATTGGGTGAGTGTGGAAAGTATTTTAAACAAATTGAAATTTACAGTTATTAAAATGTAAACAATATGAGAGAGAAGAAAGTATATTTTTCCTTTTTGTTTATAGTAAAATTTTACCGTAATCGAAGTTTAAAAGTTTGAGAGAAATTTTTTGCGTTACGATAAAAAACAACTTTTGTTTATAAATAATTGATATTTACAGTTATGAGATAGAGGCCAATTTTTTCTGTTAGGGAGAAGAGAACACAATAAATGTTTTTAATGCAATTTTACCGTTATCAACATCAAAATTCATCTACACAATTTATGAGAGAAAGAAGAAAGGACTTTTCGTTGGTATAAATAATATAAATTTGCACTTACCAAAAGGTAAACAACAAGCATACAATTTATGAGAGAAAGTAGAGTAATTGTTTTTCTGTAGGGAAACATAGAGTTTTGATTATAATACAATTTTACCGTTATCAAGATTTAAAAAATCAACGCAATTTATAAGTGAGAAGATATATTCCCATTATTTTTTGTTTATAAATAATCAAATTTTATCAGTATCAAAAGCAAAGAAAATCAATGAAATTTATGAGAGGAAGGAAGAGACTTTCTTTTGAATAAAGTAAACAAATTGTTTTGTTTATAAATAATTGAAATTTACAGTTATCAAATAAAAAGTATATAAATTTAATTACTCTGAGAAATAAGAGCGAGCTCCAATCAGTTGAGAGGACTTGTTTTTGTACTACTCCAAGGCTTGTAAAATAAGTCTACCTTTTTGTAAATGTTCCTTGATTGGCTTCTTTTGCCGTAACTGTATATTCCTTGCCATACCAAGAACTTTTTGGGAAATTTTGAGTCCTAAGCTTTCTTAAACAATCACCTTAACAACAGCAACATACAATTTTTGACTAGGAAGTTACGAGAAATCTGCTGAGATATACGTTTCATCATCCATTATGCAGCAAGAATATTTTTTTTTTTTTAGAAAAATTGACTTCAATTTTTGTGCTCTGTTAGCAGCGCCCCTGTTAGGATCTTTTTGAACCATGAGAGCTTTAAAATCTGCAATAGCTTTAACTTTTCGTACCAAAAAGTATGAAAAGCCTAATGGACTGCTTTCGTGCCGTTTGCCCATTATTTTTTCTTCGAGAGGCAAATAAATACAATGTATAAACAAAAAGTAATAGTCGGGCAAGTCTGTATATTTTTAATACCCTAATAATAATACCCTACCAAAAATTAATGCTTATGAGTGCAGTATATTATATAACATTCATGTGGTATTAGTGCAAATTTTTCCTGTAGTTCATTAAATTTTGGTAGCTACCTCTTATAATAAAGTTTGTAGTTGGGCTTGACCGACCATAACTTCTTATTTGTTTTTATTTTTTGATATACTTTTTATTGAAAATTTTGTCATTTTCTTCTAATCTCTGTTACAAACTTTATTTTGTTTATTTTTTGCTTTTATTTCTATTTTAATAGAATATTATTTACAACTAACTAAAAAATAATTATTTTTTTTTAGAAATTAAAAAATATAATTAAGCTTATAACTAAATATAAGTCTATATATTTTGTTTAAAATTAATATATATATATTATAGCAATAATGTTTCAGTTCTTTTTAATAAAAAATAAAATAATTTTAAAAACAAAGAATAAATTAAAATAAAATAGTTTAACTAAAAACAAAGAATACTGTATACATGTTTGTATAAAAAAATTAAATAAAAAATAAAACAATAAATTATAATGAAAAATTAGGAAAAAGTTACAAATGAAGACTAGAGATAAGTAAGCTAAGGGAGAGGATGGAATGTCTTTTTTTGTATGATTAATGTTATTAATTAATGATTTTATAAATATTATAATGAATTATAATTTTTTTAAAAAGGAAGTTTGTTTTTGTTATGTGGTCTTAAATTTAACTTATATTTATTATATAATGTGTAATGAAATTTCAGATTTAAGCATAGTTATGGCTAATTCATTTTCATTTCAATTCCGCCCATACCTGGGGATGTTTTTGTCGCATATGATAGTTAAGAGCACTATTTTGTTTATATGAACGAGGACAATATTGACAAGAAATACGTTTCTGTCCTGCTGACCCATTTCCCGAACCCGTATTATTTCCTCCGGCCAATAAACTAGTGCTAGTCTCACTTTCATCATCTTCATCTTCGCTGGCTAAATCTACACATTCTGCAGTGGCTTCTCCACCACCACCACCACCATCTTGTGGCATATTTTCATAACTGATATCCAAAGGATTTATTTCATTACTATTTAAATTTTTTGAACGTTGTTTTTCCACCTGTAAACGTATATCGGGATTTTCTTCACATGTAGGACAAGCATAAGGTCGTCTTTGTGTTTGTGTCGAAGAGAATTCCTCTTTACAGAAATCGCAACGATATTGACAATGTAACTTTAAATGATTGGATAAATGATGTTTTTGACGAAAACGTTTATTACAAAAACTACATGGATATGGCCTTTCCTCACTGTGAGTGGATAAGTGTTCTTCCCGTTCCTGATCACTGTTTAAAATTTTTGCACACACCATACAGGGGAAACAGGTATCACTTTCATGATTAAGAACATGAGTAATAAATTGATTTTCTGTACCATAAACCATGGGACACAGCGGACAACTGTATTGTACCTCTTTTGTGTGGGTGTTCATGTGATAACGTATGGCCTGTTTGGATTTAAATGCCTTGCTACAGTATTGACATTTATATGGTGTTATATTGGAATGTTTAATCATATGATTACGATATAATGAATAATATTGAAAGGTTTTATCGCATAGATTACAATATGCTTTACCCCTAACATGTGAACGATATTTTTTAATGCCTGTTTTGCTATCACTACTACGGGTGCCACCGCCACCTCCACCTCCACCACCTCCTTCCCCCAAATTATCATCTATAGAACTAGATCTTAAGAAAAGCAAATTATCATCTTCCATTCCCTCCATCATATCATCGTTATCATCCTCTACCAACTCGACACCCTCCTCATCATCATCCATTTCATAATCAAATAATTCAGCTTTTCGATCATCATTCTGTTTTTTATTTCCATTATCTGGCTCATCGTCATCATCCAGTAAATCAACTACAAATTTATTTTTTTGCATTTGTTTAGTGGCATTTTGGGTAGTTTTAGGAGGTGCAGAATGAGGAGGAGGAGCGGCAGGTGCCTCTTTTGCAATATTGCTGGGACGTTGGATTTTTAAACTTGTTTTGGGTTTTAGGCCATTGTTGGCGACGGGCATTTCATCTGATTCGGTGTGTACATTAACATCCAAATAGCTGGTACAATCAAAATACTAAATAAATTCCGAATAAAGAAAGGAAAATATATGAAAATTATTCCATCTTAATTTATTTATAAAACATTTATTAAAAACATTTATATTTAAAAAATTGTAATTAACTTCAAAAACAGAAAAATAATGTGTGATGATTACTTTTAATTTATAATATAAAATTTTCACAAATTTTCCTTAAGGAACAAAATGGAATGAAACAAAAAATTTTAAAACATTGCACATTTATTGAAAACACACCTTTACTTTTAGAAAAAATATTATAAAATTATTTTTCTTATAAAAGAATGAAATGGAATGGAACAAAATATGAGAAACAAATTGGAATGAAGAAATTTAATACTAAAACTTGTTCAAAAATATTAATAAAATCTAATAAAATTAAATATTTTTGAATAGAAACGAAATGGAATGGAGCAAAAAATAAGAATCTCAACGTATTAAGAGAATTTAATATTAGTTTTCAAAAATATTAAAACATAAAAAATAACATTTATTAATAAAATTCATTATATTAAACCAGAAACGACATGGAATGAAACAAAACATAAAAAACATTAAGGAATATAGAGATCAAGTTTTCCAGAAATAGTATTAATAAACAATAAATTTAATAATTCTTAATAAATTTCCTTATTTTGAAACAGAAATGGAATGGAACAAAATATAAGAAATAAATGAATTAATAAATATTAAAAAAATATTCATGTCATTAAAATTCAATAAATGTAATATTTCTCAACGGATAAATATTACATTTATTGAATTGAATTTGATTAAGAATAAATATATTTCTTAATCAAATTCATTATTTTTTGAATAGAAACGAAATGGAATAAAACAAAATATTAGAAACAAATTGGAACAACAAAATAACATCTGCGAAAATATGGGGCGTTTTCATTACTTTTTTTAAAATAAACTTATTTTGAACTAATATTCATCATTTAAAACAGACACTAAATGAAATGAAACAAAAGAAAATGAACATATTTATATGTTGAAAATTGCAATAAAAGCAATCAATATTTGTCTAAAATATGATATCTAGTGTAAAAAGTGTATTTTTTTGAATAGGGAACAAAATGGAATGGAACACAATTTTGAAAAGTGCCAAACAATTATATAAAAACACTGAAAAAATTAAAATTTTTGCCAAGAAATTAATTTTTTTTCAAAATCATAATTTTGATTTCACAGGTTTACAGAACTGAAACAAAATAGAATAAAACAAAATAATAAATATAAAAGTGACTAAAATCTTAAGAGTATCGCTAAGAAAACATATTTTGGAAAAAAATTGAGCTTTTGTGTACTAAAACAAAATGGAATGGAACATTAAATTGATAAGTGAAAATAATAATAATAATAATAATAATAATAATAATAATAATAATAATAATAATAAATATAAAGAGGATTTTTTGCCGCTTTTAAAAGAGAGATATCCATTTTTCTGTTGACTTTCTGAATCTACTTCAAAAGTTTTTAAAATTATACGAAAATTATTTACAAGAATAAATCAATTCTTAAGAAAATATTAAGAAAATTAATTTTTGAATAAAAATCAGATATTTTATTTTTGAAACAAAATGGAATGAAACAAAAAAATTATTAATATAAAAAATTTTTTCACTTTTAAAGGAGAGAGAAAGAAAATAGTGTTTTTCTAAATCAATTTCACATATTTTTTAGAATAGGAACATAATGGAATAGAAGCAAAATATGGAACGCTTCTATATAAAAGTAAAAGGGAAATATTAAATAACGGATTTCTTAATATTCTTAAATTTATATTTTATACTAGAAACAAAATAGAATGGAACAAAAAATTATGACAAATTTTTAGAAAAGTGATTTAAATCCTTAGAGAATTAATGGAAAATTTAAGAAAAAACTTAAACATATTAAATTGTACTATAAGATTATAATAAAAATATTATTTTTTCAAAGGGGATCAAAATGGAATGAAACAAATAATTAAGAAAAAATAAATTTAATTTTTTGATTACATTTATAATTATTTTTTCAAAATTACTGAAAAATTTTAAGATTTTTGCTTTAACAACAAAATAAAATGTAACAATACCTTTTAAATGGATAAAGAAGAAGGGAGGAGATTAAAAATGTTTAATTAAAATTATAATTTATTCAAATTTTCAATATTTTGCGCGAAAAAATTCCCATCCTTTTCTTTAAGGGTTGTGACGCATTTTCCTTGTGATCATAAAAGATAAATAAAAAATATAATGATTTTATGACTTTTTTATAAAAAAATTTCAACCCTTAAATCAGGGTTGTGAGAGAAAAGAAAAATCTCTCAAGCGAATTTTAAACAAAAAACCAACAGAAAATTGTGAAAAAAACTAAAAGCAGAACAAAACTTTTTTTAAAGAAAATTCAACAACAAACATACAAACGACTACAATTATACACACTTTTGATAAAAAATGTGAAGAAAGAAAAATCGATAAACATGCAGGGAATTTTTATAAAAAAATCCAAAAAGACGAGCAATGAGTCATAAGGTTTTTTTATAAAGAAAATTAAATGGAAAATTGATTTTTAAGAAAAAATAACATTTAACAAAAAATTTTAAAGAATTCAAACTAACCTCTAAATTAGAGGTGTTATTTACATTAAATGTAGTTTTATTATAATCTGGGTCCAAAGAAGTGACCTGTTTAATGCTGGGCATTTTATGATATGATGTTGATTTAACTGAATAATCTTTCGTACTACAAGAAGTTCTAGATTTATTTAATAAAATTTTGCTTACATCTTGTTCGTGATTATTATAAGAATCATCAGCATTATGATTTGCATAAATATCGGGAACATTTTCCTCATTTTCATGCCAGTTGTCCTCATCATCATCATCATCGGGCTCATCTTCATGATATTGTTGTTCCGGCATATGTTTATATTTAATGTGCAAGACAAATTCTCCTATATCTCGTGTAGTTTTTTGGCAAAATGTACAAACAAATGTCCATTTGCGGGCATTATTGGCAACAAATATTTCTCCACATTTAGAAGGTGATATAGTATTAACCGGAGGCGGTAGAACCCTATGGCGGGGATGTTGCATTGCTGTTGTAGGTGCATTATTATTAGATTTTTGATTCATATAAGTTGGCGCCGTTTCTATGCGTAAACGTTTATTGGCCGTTTTATAGCTAGTCACATGGGTTTGCTCCTTACTATTATCTTCCTCCAAAGGATCTATGTTTCTGGGTGCTTGTACACGAAACCTTTTATTACCCACTTTATAAGCTTGTAATCCTTGCTGGTCATTATCTTCAATTTGTAGCTTTTCTGCGGACACATTACTAGTTCTTTTTATAGTTTGATTAAATGTGGCTTGTTGTTGCGGTTTTTGTGACGCCTGTTGGTTTTTTGAAGGCTGTTGCAAAAGATATTGATCCTTTAATCTTAAATTTAATTGTTTAGCCTCATTGGCCACTTTACGAGCTGCTTGTGTTTTTTCCACTATTGCTTTAGGACCCATCACACCAAGGCCTCCTCCACTACAATCACCACCACCTCCAGCCATACCATTACCTCCAACACAACCACCTTCACTAATGTTTAAGAAATTTTCATTTATTTGAGGTTTTATATCCTCTTCTTCCAGCTTTTCAGTTTTTATTACAATACCGGACATTCTGTTTTTTATTTATTTATATTTCTTTTCAATTTTTCTTTATTAGTTTAAATTAACTTTCATACTTTAATCCATTTATAAAAATTTTCTTTTCTTTTTAATAATTTTCAACAATTTTCACTTGCACTCAATAGATACGAAAAATCGGTTTATTAACAGCTGTCAAATAGAGGTAGTATGGTTTGCTGCGTGTGTGTGAGAGCGAGTAAGTTAGCCTAAATGAGTGTGAGAGACAAAAAGAGTGTGAGTTTAAATTGTTGCCAAAAACAACTACAACAACAATATATAAGAACAAAATAAAAACAAATGGTAAGGGTAAACACCCTGTTATGTTTTGTTGACATTCAAATATTAACATAGAGGGAGTTGCCAGATGAATTGATTGATGAATTTAATTAAATATTTAAAATAACGTTCAAAAAATAAAACAGATAATGAAGTAAATAATATAAAAAAGAAGTAAATTAAAAATTAATAAATATTTAAAATAGAATTATTTAAAAAGAAAATAAATTTTGGGGCTTTGGGGTGCATGCATCGAAAACATGTCTTCTATCGAAAGATGTTTGTTAATTCAATCGTAATTCTAACAATTTTTCTTCAGTTCTAACATCAAATTCAATAAGGCGCTAAATCCTTTGGCTATCTACATCTGTAGTAAGGCCATAGGGGCAGATGAAGACTTAGTCCCAGAAATACAAATTGGATTTATGAATTTTTTGTAAGACCAATTCCATTAGCCTTTTGATCCCTACAGGTGTACAGGAATGCCACATATTATTAAACAAGATGGCAGGGCATTTGAACATTGCAATGGACAGAGAGTGCATGGATACGGTACTAATCAGCAGTAATTCTTCACTTTACAGGAAGACATAATTTAACCTCAAAAATTTTATTTATACTTTTTTTAATTTTTGTTGTTAAAACAAAAATTTTAAAAGAAATTTGAATTGATAAAAATCATCACAAATTTCTGTGTTTAACTTTTTACGAAATATTTTATTCTAACAATATTTTTCATTCTAACCTCAAAAATATATATTTTAAAAGTTTAAAAAACAATTAGAACAATTAAACAAAAAGACTTCTTAAAATTTGAGTTTCTAAAAATAAGGAAAAAATCTGAATATAATTTTTCCTCAAAATTTTTATTTTAATAGTACAACTTTCAATGTAACCTCAAATTAATCTTTGAATTTTATTTTAGAACAAAATTTTAATAGAAATTCATATTGAAAAATTAGAAAAAGAGTTCTGAACTTTAAATTGTTAAAACTTATTATATTTAATCAATTTCTTCATTCTAACCTCAAAAAATAATTGTTTAAATTTTTCATTTTACAACCATAATTGAACAAAAAATTTAATTTTTAACGTTAAAATTATTTGATTTTTACTGATTTTATTTTTTTCAAAATTTGTATTCTAATAATATTTTTTTTTTTCATTCTAACCTCAAAATTAATTTTAAAAATTTTAACTTTTAGAAAAAAATAAAAGTCATAGACTTTTTAAAATAAGAAATAGAGTTGTGATCTTTAAATAATACAAACTTATAATTTTAAATAAATTTCTTCATTCTAACCTCAATTTTTTTTTAATTTTTTAATTCTATAACAAAATTCAATAAGAAGTTTTCTAGCGTTAATCTAAAAAATTAGTTTTCTGCTAAATCATTATTCTAAAATAAATTTTTCAATTTAACCTCAAATTTATTTTTTTGGAAATTTTCTATTTTAAAAAAGTAGTTAATGGGATTTAAATTTTTTAACTGAAAAATAGGTTTCTTCTTTAAAATTTTTGTAAATCTTAACAAGATTATTCACTCTAACCTCAAAACAGTTTTTTTAATTTTATTTTTATACGATTTTTTTTATTCTTTTAACAAGATTTTTTAACAAGATATTTTTTAAACATTTTTTTCATTTTAACTTCAATTTTTAATTTTATTTTTTTAATTTACAGCAAAATTAAAAAGAAATTTACTTCAAAATTTGTTTTTTCTTTTCAATACAATATTTTTGTATAAAATTTAAAAGAAATACATATTTTTTAAAATGGTGGCAAAAGTTCTAGAGCTTAAAATTACTTAAATTAATAAGTTTTCAACAATATTTTCTTTTTAACCTCAAAACTGTATTTGTTGAAATTTTAACTTTTATAACAAAGTTATAATGGAATTAACATTATTACAATTTTTACAAATCTAATTACATTAAAATATGAAACTTTAAGTCTTTGCTGTCTATACATCTTCATCCGATTGAAAAACGTGTTTCTTTTCCGCTAAAGATCTTTGAAATTCCACTTTTGTTTTTATATCTGGTTTTTGTTCACAACTGGGACATACGTAGGGTGTGTGTAAAGTCTGCATTGATTGAAATATGGCAGGACAAAAATAACAATTATATTGACCATGACATTTCTTGTGATGTATTAATATATGAGCTTTACGAAAACGCCTCGAACATATATCACAATCGTAAGGCAAAGTTTCGGCATGCGTATTCCAATGTTTCAAACGATCTGCATCATTATCAAACACTTGTCCACACACCTGACACGGATGACAAGTGTCACTTTTGTGAGTCATCACATGTTTAAGAAAATGTGAGATGATATGATTGTTTACCGGACAAACAGGACATTTGAAGTGACTACTTTTATCGTGTAAACGTTTGTGTGCCAACAATCCTTGTAGGGTTTGGAAACCTTTTTGACATTTTTTACATTTATAATGTAATTTTTGACAATATTTATCGTCATGAACTTGTGACTGATGATAGTTAGCACCTCGTTGACTTTTAAAGCCACGTTGACAATACTGACACTTAAAAGGATATTTTTTACTATTTTTTCTACGTTTATTACTAGTACTAGCTGCTAGAGTGGTTAATAACTCCTCCTCCTCCTCCTGTTCTTCTATTACCACCTCCACGGGCTCTTCATCATCTGTGGCATTATAATTAGAATCTGTTTCTTCCTCGTCATCATCTTCGATTGTTATGCTATCGTTGGTCTTAATAAATTCTAAGTCATCAGTTAAGTCTTCCTCTTCATCGTTTATACAAACAATTTGTACAATTTCCTTTTTACTATTATTATTATTTGGGGTAGATTCCCAATTGTTTACCGATGTTATGGTTAAACAATCTTTTGTAATTTTATTCGCGGAATTCTAAAATAAATAAAAATTCATTTTAAAGAGAATTAACGAGAAAACATAAAATTTTTAATTAAACTAGAATAAAACCACATTTTTTTAAATAAATATTGTAAACAATTTATTATAAATTAAGACACAAAGATGCATAAAAGACTACTATATAGTTAACTCTATAGGCTAGACTATAGTTAACTCTATAGGCTAGACTATGCTATCCTTAGCTATAGTACAGTTTTCTATAAAGAGTCTAAATTCTCTTCTTTACTTAAACTTTTTCTAAATGTCCTGCTGATCCTGTTTTATTACGTTCCATTCTTCTTCTTCTTATTTCCCGTTTATTTTGACAACTTTCACATGTGTAAGGTGGTTTTTGTGGTTGTTTCGCTTTAAATTCATTGCCACAATAGTTACAACGATATTGACAATGTATTTTTAAATGATTCTGCAAATATTGTTCACGACGAAAGCGTCTATAGCAGAAATCGCAATCATATGGAAAATCCTTAGAATGTGATTCCCAATGTTTCATACGTTCCCCGGGCGACTTAAATATTTGTCCGCAAACTTGACAGGGCAAACAAGTGTTGCTTTCATGGGTTAAAACATGATTCACATAAAAATTTTGTAAATATTTACATTTACAAATGGGACACTGTTGGAAATTCTTTTCATTGTGGGTTTTAAAATGATTACGTAAACCATTAAGACTGCGAAATATTTTCTGGCAATGACGACATGTATACATGGTGGGCTCTTCATATTTTTGATTATGTATTCTTTTCATATGATAAATTAGGAATACTTTGGATTTTAATTGTAAATTACAAATTTTACATTTGTATGATGCCGGACAGTTGGTGGGGGTTTCGGAATTTTGATTTGTTTGACATCGAATCGGCAAACCAGTGGAAGGTTTTTTTCTGGCTTCAAATTCAACATCATCTACTATATATTTATTTGTAGCATTACTTTCTTTACTATTTTCTTCCACTTCTTCATCATCTGTTAAAGAATCACTAAGAAAACTTTGGATTTCAAAATTATCCTCCTCATTGTAGACATCTTCGACTGCCAAAGAATCGTCACTATCACTTTCTGGTGCTTCATTTACATAAAAAATATGTCGTACTTCCTGTTCTTTATTTTCTGGTTTCTTTTTAAAAGAAATTGACGTTTGTGTTTCTAATTCCTCCTCGGAAGTCAAGGTTACGGGTTCCAGTTTCGGTTTTATATTCTCAAAATTCATTGAAGATGTTGTTGTGGTCTAAAAATTGAAAATATAAATTTATGCTTATTTAAAATGACTAGACTATAGACAATGCTATAGACTAGAAAAAGAGCTTTCGATTAAAATGTGAAAATTTAAAGAAATATTAAGTTTTGAGTAAGTTTTAATAACTGGTCCAGTATCTAGTAATAGTACTTAGTCTATGGTATAGACCAGTATCTAGTCTATATTAAACCAACTGTAGACTAGATACTGGTCTAATATAAATTAGATTAGACCAGTATCTAGTCTACAGTAAGACCAGTATCTAGTCTACAGTATAGACCAGTATTTAGTCTACATTGTAGACCAGTATCTAGTCTAAGGTATAAACCATTATCTTTCGTCTTAATTAATAATAAAATCTCTCCAACAATATTATCTTTTGAATAATTCTCAATTGTTATTTTGTTTATGTTAATAAATTTTATTATTTCATTAAATATATTTTAATTATTAAATGTTAATTATATTCATTCATATAAAAATAATGTTTACACTAAACACAATATTAACTTCTTAAGCGAAAAATAAAAACAATTATGATTATGAAATGATAATTTCATTTGCATCTCCTTCATCCGATTCAAAGGCTTGTGATGAATCATGTAATGATGTAATATTTTCCACTTTTCCTTGATATCTGGTAATAATTTACATGTGGGACAAACATATGGTTGTCTTTGTAGTTCAGCTGCTTTAAAAATGTTGGGACAAAAATGACACTGATATTGACGGTGTGTGCGTAAATGTTGTATTAAATATTGTTTTCTAGGATAACGTCGATAACAATATTTACAACTATAAGGCCGATCTTTGGCATGAGTTTTCCAATGTGTTACACGATCTGTATTATTATCAAATATTTGACCACACACTTGACAGGGAAAACATGTCTCACTGGAGTGTTTTAAAACATGATTTATAAATAAATACTCTTGATATTTGGTAGCCGAACAAATGGGACATTTGAAATGACTCTCTTTATTGTGGGTAATTTTATGCACCGATAAACCTGAACTGGTTTTGAAACCCTTCTTACAGATATTACATTTGTGAGGCAAACGTAGATGAAGATTTTTATCATGAATTTTGGTAATATGAAAATGAACACCCTGTTTTGTTTTAAAATATTGATTACAAATCGGACATTTATGTGGATAATCCTCAGATTTCTTATCAGCATTAACATAATTATTCAATATTTCATTCAAATCAATCGATTCATTTTCGGAATTATGCTCATCATCACTTAGTTTACAATGTAAATAGTTGGCAATATCTATACTATTATTAGTTTCATATTGATCTGCATTAGTAACAACATCTTTATCATCCTCATCATCATCATCATCACAATCGAGTTGTATTACTTCTTGTTTCATTTCATTTGATGGAACATCCATTTTAGTGTCTATAAAAGCAGTTTGCTGATTTTTTATCTAGAAAGTATAGAAAAAGAAAGTAAATAAATTTAAACTAATTTTAGAAATGTTGAATTATACATACAAACAATAATTTTTAGTTTTAAAATGTTTTTAAGTCTCAATTTAAAAAACTACAATATTGAGATTAAGTTATGAACTTAATTTTAAAGATTTTTTGAAAATTAAACAAACCGTAAAAGATATTAACGAATAAACCATTAACTAAACAATATTTTAGACTAAGTAACTGTCTACTTTAAAGATATATAGACAATTTTTCTTATAATAGTCTACAATATAGAGTAGATAATTCTCAATGCTCTAGAGAATTAATCACACTTTCGTATTGACAAAATTCTAGAAAATTGTCTAAAGAATAATAGACTAGATAGTGGTGTATAAGACAAGATACTGGTCTCTGCTATAGACTAGTTACTGGTCTCTGCTATAGACGAGATACTGGTCTCTGCTGTAGACTAGATACTGGTCTCTGCTATAGACTAGATACTGGTCTCTGCTATAGACTAGATACTGGTCTCTGCTATAGACTAGATACTGGTCTCTGCTATAGACTAGATACTGGTCTCTGCTATAGATTAGATACTGGTCTCTGCTATAGATTAGATACTGGTCTCTGCTGTAGACTAGATACTGGTCTCTGCTGTAGACTAGATACTGGTCTCTGCTGTAGACTAGATACTGGTCTCTGCTATAGACTAGATACTGGTCTCTGCTGTAGACTAGATACTGGTCTCTGCTGTAGACTAGATACTGGTCTCTGCTATAGACTAGATACTGGTCTCTGCTATAGACTAGTTACTGGTCTTTGCTATAGACTAGTTACTGGTCTTTGCTATAGACTAGATACTGGTCTCTGCTATAGATTAGATACTGGTCTTTGCTATAGACTAGATACTGGTCTCTGCTATAGACTAGATACTGGTCTCTGCTGTAGACTAGATACTGGTCTCTGCTATAGACTAGATACTGGTCTCTGCTATAGACTAGATACTGGTCTCTGCTATAGACTAGATACTGGTCTCTGCTATAGACTAGATACTGGTCTCTGCTATAGACTAGATACTGGTCTCTGCTATAGACTAGATACTGGTCTCTGCTATAGACTAGATACTGGTCTCTGCTATAGACTAGATACTGGTCTCTGCTATAGACTAGATACTGGTCTCTGCTATAGATTAGATACTGGTCTCTGCTGTAGACTAGATACTGGTCTCTGCTATAGACTAGTTACTGGTCTCTGCTATAGACTAGTTACTGGTCTCTGCTATAGACTAGTTACTGGTCTTTGCTATAGACTAGTTACTGGTCTTTGCTATAGACTGGTCTCTGCTATAGATTAGATACTGGTCTCTGCTGTAGACTAGATACTGGTCTCTGCTGTAGACTAGATACTGGTCTCTGCTATAGACTAGATACTGGTCTCTGCTATAGATTAGATACTGGTCTCTGCTATAGATTAGATACTGGTCTCTGCTGTAGACTAGATACTGGTCTCTGCTGTAGACTAGATACTGGTCTCTGCTATAGACTAGATACTGGTCTCTGCTATAGACTAGATACTGGTCTCTGCTATAGACTAGATACTGGTCTCTGCTATAGACTAGATACTGGTCTCTGCTATAGATTAGATACTGGTCTCTGCTATAGATTAGATACTGGTCTCTGCTGTAGACTAGATACTGGTCTCTGCTATAGACTAGTTACTGGTCTCTGCTATAGACTAGTTACTGGTCTTTGCTATAGACTAGTTACTGGTCTTTACTATAGACTGGTCTCTGCTATAGATTAGATACTGGTCTCTGCTGTAGACTAGATAGATACTGGTCTCTGCTATAGACTAGTTACTCGTCTCTGCTATAGACTAGATACTGGTCTCTGCTATAGACTAGTTCTTAGTATGGACTTTGGTCTATACTATAAACTAGATACTGATAATTCTGTAGATTAAACGGTTGTTTTATTTATATTTTAAAATTCAAACAAGACTTTATGTAATTGAAATTATAAACTAAAATCTGAATTATAATAAGAAAACACAATTATTATTTATTTTTATTATTATATATTTTTCAAATTGCAATAAATGCATAAAACAAGTTAATAATATAAAACTGTATATAAATATAACAAATTGCAAATACTATAATTTACTTTATAGGCTAAACTAAAGGTTACTCCATAGGCTAGAATATAGTTTAACCAATAGGCTAGAGACTATAGTTTACTCCATAAACTGAACTATAGTTTACTCCTATAGGCTAGAGACTATAGGTTACTAAAATATATTAATCTGTAAAATATATAAAAATTATTGATAATAGAATTATTATATTAAAATACTTACGTTGCATTTTATTCCAATTTTTTTAAACTATTTTTTTAGTTTTTAACAAAATTCCACTTTTTTATAAAATACTTTAATTTCTGCTTAAAATATTTATCATTTGCATTTAATTATAAAATTAATATTAAATATAATAAACCAAAAAAGCTTTTAAAGAGGAAAGACATCGTATGTCTTTTTTCTGATATATGGTAATAAAAGTTTTTACTAAATATTAAGTTGATATTCCAACTTACCTCATTTTTATTGCTCTTATCCTGAATTTCCTCCGCTTTGTTCGTCTCATTTAATGTTTCCAAATTTATTATTTTCGAGACTTTTGTACAAGTTGTTGCCGAATTTACCACAATTGAGGAAGGTAAATTTTCTGCATTAATAGCTAAACTTTCTGTTTTTGTGGTTAATTCAGAATCCTTTGGTGTTGTATCTAATGAATCCTTATCATTTGTATCGTGCGTTTGGGTATTATGGCAAGTTAGGGTTTGTTTATTATCAGAGGAATTATTTGTTTCATATACATTAGGAATATCTTGTGCACTTAAGTGTTGTAACCGTATGTGACAAACAAAAACACCAATATCTGCTGTAGACATTTGACAATAGGAACAATTAAATGACCATTTGTCCCAGTTGGAAGTAACAAAAATTTCACCACATTTAGCATTTGAAATTGTGGGCATAGATAAGGTTTCCCTTAACCTCTTTAAGGGAGGAGGAGTAGAAGGTTGTAGACAGTCCACGGACATTATGTTTAAGGTATTTTATAATACAATTATTACTTTTTTATGTTTTTAAAGGTGTTCCACCACTTTGTTTATAACATAAACAATATTTTTGTTGTTGCTTTTGTTTTTTGTAGTTAAATACAAATTGAAATGATTTTAAATGGTTTCTTAATACTAATTAATATTAAATAAATTTTAAATTTTATTTTATTTTAATAAATTCTGTTTTTATTGCAACAAGCAGCCAAATTTTAGCATTTTTCTATTGTTTACACAAAAATACTATGAAAATTCGTATCTTTGACAATTCTCTTATAACAACAGGGTATTTCTAATAAATCGTAAAAAGAAATTTTAATATTTTGTTAATATCATAATTAATTAAATAAATTCTTATAAAACCTTAGAAATAATGTAAATAGAATTATAAATAAGTCATAAAATTAACACAAACATGTATATGATAAGGAAAATAAAAGAACATAAACACATGTTATCAGGTGGCAACGCTTGTTTTTAGCATTTACTGCATTACCATTTGTTAAACATCATCAACTTACCTCTTATTCTAAACAAATAACAGTAATGCCTATTTCATAAATGAGTAAAATTCATATAAATCAGCCAAAATTATTGCAGAAATTATATTTTTGAAAATAAATAAATCTTCTATATAAATCTAACAAGTAAAAATTATATAGTAGGTTAAGACCGACTATGTAATACCCTACCCACATTGTTGGCTGTAAATTGACAGCTACGATTTATGAGCCGCCAATGTATAATTCGTTTTTTTTTCTAATTTATGATTAAGTGTGAGCTAAAAGAAATATTGTACCGACTTCCGGAAATCGAGTTTAGAAAAAATTTAACCAGTTTTATATTGACGCATGTGAGATTGATAATCTTTAAAGTAATAATTGAAAGTAATGGACCGACTCTTGTGTAATTTATCACATCCATTTAGAATAACATAAGACTAATTTATGTTCAATTTCGTTGAAATTGCTTCATATTTAGGACTTTTAATAACCTTATGACCACATTCTGGGAGAACATATGCAGTGGAGCTGCCTGAAACATTGTACTGAATATGACCAATTACAATAGGCTTCGTCCTCGAACCAAAAAAGAAACCTGTGCTTGATTTCCATCAAGATATCCCAGACCTGTAGAGTGTTCACAACGTTAACATGTACAGCTAGCCGAACAGATATATTACAATATCATCACAAACGCATTATACCACAACAACCTATGGTGATTAAGGGTATAAGAAGATCTTTGGACTCATCCAAATGAAGTTGTTCGAATTCTTGGCCTGGTGTTGAACTATAACATGAACCGAAATTAACAAATTCCTTTCGGCTGTAACAACAAGCCTTTCTAAAATTAAAAATTGTTTCACAATAAATTTCAAACAAAAAGAATTTCTAACGCCGTTCAAGTTAAATAAACCTACTTAGATTTATTTCTCTGGAATTATGTTTGATTAGAAAAACAAAACGGTTTCCATAGGAAACACATTGGTTTGTGTGATTGTGTTGTGTTGTTTGTGAGACAAGAGAGCCATCTAGCATCTGGTAACTCTTTTAATTTGACACTTCGTGTTTACCAAATTTTTTATTCTTGCGAAAAAATTCGTGTGTAGAGAGCGACGATTATTTTTATTTTTCATTTTTGTTCGTATAACAATTTTTCGTCTAAAAGAAAATTATTTTATTCAATCAAATTATTATTCAATCATTTAAACACAAGTTTAACAACAAAAAAGTAATAAAATAAAGAAAAACTAAAAAAATCTTATAAGAAATTAAGCAAAGAAAAAGAACGTTCATAAAGGAAACGTAAAAAAATCCCTGTGTGTTAAATTAAATTGTGTGAGTAAAATAAAGAAGAAAGAAGAGGAGAGTGTGTGTTTGTGTGCGTAAAGAGTGAGATTATAGGTTGATTGAGAAGAGCTGAGAAGAAAAAGAGGAAGAATTGTATAAAGGAAAAACAAAAACAACAAATAAAATAAAAAGAAGAACCAACAACATACTAACGAACATTTAGACATAAATAAATACACACAAAGAAGATTTGTGTAAGGTAACCGCAGACAGAAACAAGGGGAGGTTGGTGGATACAAGGCAGAAGCATCAAAATAAAATAAATTATATACATATAAGAATAATATACATTAAATAGCAAAACATAGCAGCCAGCAGAAAAAAGTGAAGATATACATATAAAGCAACAACAACAACTAAACAATATTAAAAAGCTAATAAAGCCAAAAAATAAGAGCAAAAAAAGCAAATAAATTCAAAGGCAAGCAAATTTATAATTATTTTTTATTTTCTAAAACATAACAATTTTAATTAAACTAGTTTCAAGATAAACAATAATAAAACGAATGTTTAATTATTACAATTGAAATGAATATCAGACTATTCTGTGTGGATGTGTATATAGTGTGAAAGGTCATTTTTTAGAAATGAATGGAAAAATATGCGTGTCTAAGATAAAGAAAATTCTAACCCAGCTAACATTTTAATGAAATATTTTATAATTTTATAATTATAATCCAAGAAAAAATTAAAAGAAAAACAAAATTATTGCTTGTATTGGTGTATGTGTGCAAAATTTTTGTTATTGTTTTTTATTTTAACTTTGAAAAACAACAAAAACGATTGCATTTTATTTTACCAACCGGCTTTTATAACTGTTCTTCTTTGCTATATTAAGTATACGCCACACAGGTTTGTGTATGTATATTTGCAATATTTTTTACAAATTGCACTCTTCTGTCTCTCTTGCTTTTTTGGTTTAGTTTTTTTTTTGTATTGTGTATAACGTTATTATTATGTTGTTTATATTATAAGCTAATGTGTTTTTTGTTTAACGTAGGTTGAGGTTAATTAAATGATGTTAGAGAAGGCAGAGAGAGAGGGAGACAGATGTCATATTGAATATGTCATGAGCGTAAATAAGGAAATAGAAGTTATTGTGAATTAAAAAACGGGAGTTTTATTCAAATAAACATCTTTTATATATTTAATATTTAATTCCAAAAGCTAATAACTAAGATCTTTAAATGGTTAATGGTTAAATGGTTAATGGAAGCTATATATATGATTTGAAAGCGTGAAGTCTTAACTTTATAATATGTTATAAATAAAAATAGAATATATCTTCATTTTGAAGAAATTTTTAATTTTGTTAATATACTCAAGTCTAAAAATCATTATAAAAATAATTTTGTCTTAGTTAATTTTCGTGATATATCACAGTTGTTTAAAGGATTAATATTTATTAATGTATATGATTTGAAAGCTTGAAGCAAGAGATATAACGAGGATATACTACAACTAACACAAAGACAAATTTATAGTAGTGTGGTTGGGTATCTCTGTATTAAACTGGTTTACCATAAATTATTTTAACTTCCTAATCGTGTACCTTATATTTCCACTATAATACAGTCTTAAATCGAAAAGAATAATTGAATTTCGAATTGTGCTTAGGTTTTTAAAGAAATTTATGGATGTAAAGTTTGTTATTTGTATTTATAAACGTAATTGATTTATGTTAATTTTTCTAACCTAAAAAGTTTCTAATTTAATATTTTTTTCCAAAAATTTTCTTTTTATTTAGCTTGTTTTTGAAAAAAATTCCAAAATTTATTGCACAAAAAACTCCAAAAACTGCCCAACTTGAACCCAACGAAAGCTGCTCAAAGAAAACTTTGGACCAACAACACCTCGATAAAACTCCTCATCTAAATTTTAAAAATTTTCTATCAATTTTTTCCAAAATCGGCGTAAACGCCACGTGAAATGTTGCCATTTACTCCACAAGTTGTTAAACGTTTATTGGCTTTAAAAAAGTGTAACGAAGACAGTGTCGAAGGCAAGTGGTCTGAAAAGGCCGTTAAAAATTTAGCGAAAAAAATCAAAAAGAATTCATCCTTAGAGGAATTAGAAAGAGCTATATCAACACAAAATCCCAATACCAGGTGTGTTACAGTACCACGCAGCAAACCCACTGCATCGGGTGAACGCAAGGGTTTGCCGCATGTTATCTATTGTCGTTTGTGGCGTTGGCCTGATTTGCAATCACAAAATGAATTAAAAGCTTTGGATCATTGCGAGTATGCTTTTCATATGCGCAAGGATGAGATTTGCATAAATCCGTATCACTATAAGAAATTGGAATTATCAATATTGGTACCAAAATCATTGCCAACACCGCCAGATAGTATTGTAGACTATCCATTGGATAATCACACACATCAGATACCAAATAATACGGAATATAATGCAGCCACTATACGTAGTGCTTCTTTAAGTCCGCCACAGTATATGGAGATTGGTGGTGGTGGTAATACGGCAACACAATTGCAACAGCAGCAACAATATCATCAACAACATTCACCTTCAGCTTTCTTTAGCGGTAATAATATGAGTGCTAATACGCCACAGCAACAACAACAACAACAACAACAGCAGCAACAACAACAACAAATGACCACAAATAATCTACCACCAGGAGCTTGCAATATGGACTCTCAGTCAAGTGTTTTAAGTGTGGGCAGTAATAGTATGCCCAATACGGGCACTCCACCTCCTGGTTATATGAGTGAAGATGGTGATCCTGTTGATCCCAATGATAATATGAATATGTCCCGTTTAACACCACCTACCGATTCAGCACCTGTTATGTATCATGAACCCGCTTTTTGGTGTTCCATATCATACTATGAACTTAACACTCGTGTGGGAGAAACTTTTCACGCTTCTCAGCCCTCCATAACAGTTGATGGTTTCACTGATCCCTCAAATTCGGAACGTTTTTGTTTGGGTCTTCTCTCCAATGTTAATCGTAACGATGTCGTAGAGCAAACCCGACGACACATTGGTAAAGGAGTACGCCTTTATTATATAGGCGGAGAGGTATTTGCTGAGTGCTTAAGCGATTCCTCTATATTTGTACAATCCCCTAATTGTAATCAACGTTATGGTTGGCATCCGGCCACTGTTTGTAAAATACCACCCGGTTGTAATTTAAAAATATTTAATAATCAAGAATTTGCCGCTTTACTATCACAATCGGTTTCACAAGGTTTTGAGGCTGTCTATCAATTGACACGCATGTGCACCATACGCATGTCCTTTGTAAAAGGTTGGGGTGCTGAATATAGACGTCAAACTGTTACCTCTACACCCTGTTGGATTGAATTGCATTTGAATGGTCCTTTACAATGGCTGGATCGTGTTTTAACACAAATGGGTTCACCACGTCTACCCTGCAGTTCCATGTCTTAAAATATTATGCATAAGAGCGGGGAAGTAAAGAGAGCAACTGGCCAAAAATTTAAGTAGAAAGTTCAGTTTTCTCCTTTGTTTTATTTTTATTATTTTTTTTAATCTAAATATATATTTTAAGCATGTTTATTAATTAAAATTAGATTTCTTTTCGAGCTTTAAGTATGTTGTTCAATTTTTGTTTTTTAATATTTTTTGAATTACTTTTTTTTAATTCATTGGTAAATTTATTAGTTTTAAGTTATTTTTTCTTTTTAATATTGAGAAAAATTTAAATTGTTTTATTTAAAATTTTACTTTTTTGATTTTTCTTTTAAATTAAAAATAATTTATTTCTTAAGATGATTGTTAAACATTTTTGATTTATATATAAATATAGTTTCATTTGTTGTCATTATAATTATCAGGTTATAAAGTCATAAATTTGAATATTGAAGGAGTTAACAAATCGACTAGAGTGTAATGTATAAGCTGGACTATAGAAAGGGTAGAAGAATGGATAGAGTTTGGACTATTAGCATAATTTTAGTGTAAACGTACTCTATTGGTTTTTATACCGTATAGCAGACTAGTAAATGAACTGAACTGCAGTGTAGTTTATTAACTCCACTGAAATCTGGTCTATAAAATCAACTGCTGTTTAGTTTATAAATAAGACTGGTTTAGTCTATAAACTCATTTGCGGACTAGTCAATAAACTCAAATGCATTGTAGGCTTTCAAATCCACAGCAGAATAGTCTAATAACACGACTATAACCTAGACTAATCATTAAACTTAACTTAAACTTTAAAGAAGTCAATAAACTATTCTGTAAACTTGACTGGAGTCCAGTCTATAAACTTAAGTACTGTCTAGTCTATAAACTAGTTTGCAGTCTAGTTTTTAAACTCGACTGCTGTTTAACCTATAAACTCGGCTGTAGTCTATTCTTTAAACACGATGACTTGAAATTAGACCAATAACTCGGCTTCCGTCTAGTCTTCAACATGTTAACCTTTTCATAGGTCTTTTTATTTTATGACTTTTTTCCTGATTTAATTTAAAATTTTCAAATTTTGTTAAAAAAAACATATAAAATATTTTAACTTTGGCTGGACCGAATCAATTAATTTCTGCTTAAACTAATTAATTTTATTTTTAATAAAAAAACCTAAACCTTTAAGGTTAGAATTGGCAAAAAAATTTTGTTTATAAAATTAAGTTTTATTTTATATAAAAAATAAATATTTAATATTTATTTTGAAAACAATTAAAAAACTCTTTATTAAGTTAAAAATGTACGTTAAAATAATAATAAAATTCTTAAAGAAATTTTATTGTTTCTTGTTTTTAATTTTATATATATATTTTTTGAAAAATAAAATTTAAAATATAAAAATTATTATTAAAATTTCTTAATTTGATAATTTTTAAAAAATTTATATATTTTCCTTTTTATAATAAATATAAGATTATTGGCTAATTTTATTTTTTTAAATTAAGAAAAAACAAAATTCACTTTTTAAGAAAAAAAATCTAATAATTATTAAGCTTAAAGCAGTTTTCATTTTATTTAAAATGCGTGATTATAAAAATAATATATATTGAAAAATATGAAAAACATACTTTTGCAAGAAGCAAAATTTAAAAATTAAATTTTTAAAAATTCTTTAAATTGAAAAAAAAAAAAAAATTAAAAAAAGGAAGTTAAAAAATATATGAATAATAAATAAGAATAAAATTCAGGTGAAATTTTATATAAAATTTATAAACAAAAATAGAATTAAACGAAAACAGGAATAAGAATTTTTTCAAAATATTTAATTAATTATTTTTAATGTAAATTTTAATAAATGAAATTATTTAAAAAATAATTTTCAATTATTATTTCTTTAAACAAGCAAAATATTAAATTTAGACTAAAGTCCAGTCAGCAAACTAAACTAAAGTCGGGACTATCAGCTAAAGTGTAGTCTACAAACAAGGCTAAAGTCTAGTTTATAAACGACTAAAGTCTAGTCTACAAACAAGGCTAAATTCTACTTTAGTAGTCGTTTATAAACTAGAATAAAGTCTAGTTTATAAACGACTAAAGTCTAGTCTATAAAATAGAATAAAGTCTAGTTTATAACCGACTAAAGTCTAGTCTATAAAATAGACTAAAGTCTAGTTTACATAAGACTAAAGTCTAGTCTTTAAAATAGACTAAAATCTAGTTTATAAACGACTAAAATCTAGTCTAAAAACAAGGCTAAATTCTACTTTAGTAGTCGTTTATAAACTAGAATAAAGTCTAGTTTATAAACGACTAAAGTCTAGTCTATAAACTATAAATTAGACTAAAGACCAGACAAAAAAACTAGACTAAAATCTAGTCTATAACCTGAACTAAACTCTAGTCTTTAAACTAGACTAAACAATGGTCTATAAACTAGACTAAATTTTTATCTATTCACTAGACTAAAGACTTGTCCAAAAGCTAGATTAATGTCTAAACTATAAATTATCTTTAAATCTAGTAAAGTGAACTAAATAAAATTTATTTTAAATAATTTTGTTTATTCGAATTTATGTTTTAAAACTATTTTCTATTTTTTATTAAAAATTTCTTATTTATTATACCCTACACCACCGTAGGGTGTTGGGGGGGGGTTTATGCGTTTCTGCTGATGTTTGTAACATACAGAATATATCGTTTGACTAAGAATCACTTTTTAAGTCGATTCAACAATGTCCGTCCGGCTGCTGTCCATGTTAATGTTGTGAATACGCTAGAGATTGCAATTTTAGGACAAATTAGGAAATGAAGCCTTAAAGTCCTAAATGTAAAGCGATTTCAATAAAAGTTTATAGTTATGATATTCTAAAACGATGTGGCAAATAATGCAATGATCGATTCATTATTTGGTGTAGGGTATTAAATATATTCGGACTTGACCGACTATAACTTCTTACTTATTTTATTAAACATTTCTCCTTGTATTTTTTATTTATCTCTACTTTTTTTGTAAAAAAATCTTTAAAAACATAATTTTTTTCAAAATATTTTTCAATAAATTTTTTAAATTAACTTTTTAAAATAATAATTAAATTTTAAGCTAATTTTTATTTTATTCTTTAATAAAAAAACTATTAGTCATACTTTTTAAACAAAAAAATAAAGTTTTAAAAAAACTAAAATATTTTTTTAATTAAAAAAAATTCAAGATAACAATAAAACTTTAAAGTTAAAATTTTAAAAAGGAAATGAAAGATTGTTAAACAATTTAAATATTTTTAAAATTAATTAATAATAATTTTCTTAAATAAAAATAAAGTTTCTTTAAAATTTTCAATTTAATAATTTTATTTACATTTAATTCATAATTAATTTATTTAATTTTAAAATTGTTCTAAAATATTCTTTAAAGTCATTTACATAATTTTTATTTTAATTATTATTAATAAATAAAGTTTAAAAAAATAAAAAATAATTTATTTTATTATTATTTTTTTCAGTTAAAAAAAATCATTATTTTAAAAATAATTTATTGAATTTTTTTTAAATTTTTATCGTATAAACCTTCGATGTTTTAAAAGTGAACCTCATACAACCCTTTAAAACCAATTGTTCAAAACATAACCTCAAACAAAACAAAATTATTATTAAACAATTTATACTCGAAAAGATTTTTTTTTTGTAAAATAATCAAAAATTTATGATTGAAATAATAAAAATCAATTCCCAAAAAAACCATAATAACAATAATAATAACAACAACAACAACAACAAAATAATAATTTATACAATATTTATTAAAAAAATTAACAAACAAACAAAAGGAAAGAAAATTAATTGAGATAATAAAAAAATTAATTGCAATAATAAACATAAACTAGTTTATAGACTAAATTTGAAACAAGTCTATAGACCAGAATATAAACTAGTGATTAGATCAGAGTGTTAAGTAATCTGTAGATCAAAGTATAAATTAGTCTTTAGACGAAAGTATAAAACGGTCTATAGACCAGAATATAAAATAGTCTATAGACCAAAGAATAAACTTGTCTATAGACGAAAGTAAATACTTGTCTATGGACTAGAGTTTAAACTAATCTGTAGATCAAAATATAAACAAGTCTATAGACAAAAAGCGAAAATTTATTTATAGGCCAGAATAAAAACTCGTCTATAAACTAAAGATTAAACTAGTCTATAGACGAAAGTAATGACTTGCCAATAGACCAGAGTATAGAATAATTTATAAATCAAAGTATAACCAAGTCTACAGATCAGAGCATAAAATAGTCTATAGAACAGACTATAAACTAGTCTATAGAACAGACTATAAACTAGTTTATAGAACAGACTATAAACTAGTCTATAGAACAGACTATAAACTAGTCTATAGAACAGACTATAAACTAGTCTGTAGAACAGACTATAAACTTGTCTATATAGCAGACTATAAACTAGTCTATAGAATAGACTATAAACTAGTCTACAGAACAGACTATAAACTAGTCTACAGAACAGACTATAAACTAGTCTATAGAACAGACTATAAACTAGTCTATAGAACAGACTATAAACTAGTCTATAGAACAGACTATAAACTAGTCTATAGAACAGACTATAAACTAGTTTATAGAACAGACTATAAACTAGTCTATAGAACAGACTATAAACTAGTCTATAGAACAGACTATAAACTAGTCTATAGAACAGACTATAAACTAGTCTATAGAACAGACTATAAACTAGTCTATAGAACAGACTATAAACTAGTCTATAGAACAGACTATAAACTAGTTTATAGAACAGACTATAAACTAGTCTATAGAACAGACTATAAACTAGTCTATAGAACAGACTATAAACTAGTCTATAGAACAGACTATAAACTAGTCTATAGAACAGACTATAAACTAGTCTATATGAAAGATTACACAAGCGATTATAAACTTGTCTATAGAACAGACTATTAACTAGTCCATAGATTTATCTATAAACTAGTCTAAATTGCTAAAAGTTTTCAATTATCTCAATCATTGTTTTTTCCTTTTTACAATATCAAAAAAAAATAAAATAAAAAACAAACATAAACATAATAAAATCTTAAATACACTTAAAGAAAAAAATTAACTATTTTTATAAATATTAAATATGTAAGCGTTTTAAAACGCATTATTAAACTATTTACAAAAATATTATTAAAAAACATATTAAATAAACAAAAAAATAAAAACAACAAAAACAAAAAATCTATATATTTTATAAAAAACAAGAAAAAAGTCACAAATTTTTGAAATAAAAATAAAAAGAACAAAAAAAAATAAAAAAAATAAAGAAACAAAAAGAATCATATATAATAAACAAATTTATATATTATATACAGACAAACATATTATATACATTAATTAAAGAAATAAATAATTAAAAATAATAATAATAAAAATAATAAAACATATAAAATTTAAAGAAAATTATATATATTTATGCTAAAAAATTAAAGAAATAAATATTTTAGTTTAATAAAATGAAATTGAAATTAAAAATGAAGTGAAAATTAATAAAACAGAGAAATGAAAAATGAAACATATGAAATTAAAAAAGAGAATAAATAATCAATAAATAAAATTTATAAAGAGAAAAACAATTAAGTTATGATCAGTAATTATAATTAAATGATAAATCAATCCATATAAAATTATATTCATAAAACATATTAAATATCATGAGTAAATTAAATTAAAAAAAATTGTATTAAAATGGAAAATAAAATAAAATAAAAAATGAAAAAAATTAATTAAAAAAAAGAAAATTCTTATTGAGGGGAAAAAGGGTTTAAAGGTCTATGGACGGCAAATATAAATTTGATTATAGTCGGGAATATATCAAGTCTATTCACCAGACTATAAACTAGTGTATAGATATGAATACAAAATAGTTTATAGTGTAGACCAGTTTATAATCTGGTCTATTTACTAGTTTATTTTTAAACTATTTTAAAATCTCGTCTATCAACTGGTTATAATTTGGTCTCTAAACTGAGACTAATTCATATTTTGGTTTATATAATAATTTATAGTCTAGTTAAGATTATTATGATCTATAAACTATTTTAAAGTTTGGCATTTTTTCCGGTCTTAAACTGGTCTATAATCTGGTTAACAAAGTCTAGTCTATAAACTGGTTAATATTTTGATTTACAAACTAGTTTATAGTCTAGTCTGATCTGATCTATAAACTAGTTTATACTGTGGTCTATAGACTAGATAAAGTAGTTTATAATTTGTGCTATAAACTAGTTTATAATTTGGTCTGTGGATTAGTTTATAATTTGGTCTGTGGACTAGTTTATAATTTGGTCTGTGGATTAGTTTATAATTTGGTCTGTGGACTATTTTATAATTTGGTCTGTGGATTAGTTTATAATTTGGTCTGTGGACTAGTTTATAATTTGGTCTGTGGATTAGTTTATAATTTGGTCTGTGGACTATTTTATAATTTGGTCTGTGGATTAGTTTATAATTTGGTCTGTGGATTAGTTTATAACTTTGTCTGTGGATTAGTTTATAATTTGATCTGTGGACTAGTTTATAATTTGGTCTGTGGACTAGTTTATAATTTGGTCTGTGGACTAGTTTATACTTTATACTCTGCTCTATAAACTACTTTATACTCTGCTCTATAAACTACTTTATACTTTCATCTGTAAACTGGTTTATAATGTGATCCATAAACAAGTTCATAGTCTGAATTATAAAGTATTTCATAGTCTGATCAATAAACTAGTTTGTTATATAAACTAGTTTATATTCTGGTCTTTAGACTAGTTTACAATTAGGACTATAGACTAGTTTATACTCTGATCTATAAATTAGTTTATAATCTGATCTATAAACTAATTTAGTCTCTAATTTTTAAAAAGTTTATAATTTGGTCTATCGACTACTTTATACTCTGCTTTATAAACCAGTTTATACTCTGGTCTATTGACTAGTTTTTAATTCGATCTTTAGACTAGTTTATACTCTGATCTATAAACTAGTTTATACTTTGATCTGTAAACTGGTTTATAATCTGATCTATAAACAAGTTTGTACTATAACATAGTTTATACTCTAGTCTATAGACTACTTTACAATTCGGGCTATGAAAAAGTTTATACTCTGATCTGTAAACTAGTTTATAATCTAATCTATAAACTAGTTTATACTCTGATCTACAAACTAGTTTATCTTCTGATCTATAAACAAATTTATTCTCAAATCTTTAAACTAGTTCATTACTAGATCAATAGACTTGTTTATAATTTGGATTTTAGACCAGTTTATACTCTGATCTATAGACTAGTTTATACTTTAGTATAACCCGTGTATATATAGAGTCTATTCTAGTATTATTTATAATGTAACTATTAACGACATCTGTATAATTGATATTTCTATATTATTCACCATAAAGTTCTGGATCTCCGAATGCAAAAGAATCCCCAATTTTCTACAATCGGCATCCAATCATTTAAAGTGTTTCGTTGTCAAGATTAAACTTCGTCTACTATATTATCATTCCGAGCAATTAGTTCCACATGTGCACGACACCAAATAGAATTAAAAGAAAAGAAAAAATAAAAACAAAATTAAAAACAAAAACGTTAAAAAAAGGTAAAGGAAAACAATAGAATTGACCAAAAACACAAAAAAAACGTTATCTTATCAGAGTGCAAAAAACAACAACAATAAAAAAATATTATTATTATTTTTTAATACTTTTCTTTTTATTAGTTATTTGTCATTAATTTTGGGCAAAACAAAATTTTATTTAATTAAGAACAAAACGGTGAATTGTTTTTTTTAGAAAAATTTATTTCAAAAATTAAAAAAAAAAATCTTTTTTTAAAAATTTTATGATCAAAAAAATTTATTAAAAATTCTACAAAAATGTCTCCAATTTTTACAAAAATTCTCATTGATTTCATTAACGAACATGAAGTGATCGGTTATGATATAATTTCGGAATTACATAAATTCGATTTATACATTAAGGGTTACAAACATCCTGCTTTTCCCTCTGATGCTTTGGAGGAAGATCCAGTTAATTTAGAATTTTATAAAAAATCTCTTAATAATGATAAAATCATAATGGATTATGCCGATTACTCCTGGAATTGTCAGGGAGAAATGATTTATAGTTGTAAACTTTGTAAGGATAATGATATAATGGTTGAAAAGGATTTTACTGTTATGGATGATTTTCTTGGTCATATGGAAAAACTGCATGCTACACTTATTAAGCAAGAACAAGAAGAACATATTTTGGATAAGAAAAGTGAAGAATTGTGGGTGGGAGAATTGGAGAAAATGAAAAAATCAAATTATAAACGTCATAGTGAAGAGTTTCTCAAGGAGATCGATGAGGTAGGTCAATATGAAACATGAATGTGCGAAAAAATATTTAACACACACTCATACATTTACACAAGAACTTTATCGTTAGCTGGGTGGACTGGAAAAAACAGTTATTTTTTGTTAATTTATTCGATTAAAATGTTGCTCTAATCTTTATTAGAGATTAAATAAGAAAAATAATAAATAAATAAATAAATAAATAAATAAATAAATAAATAATTAAATAAATAAAAGACACGATTAACCCTTAAATGAAGTTTATAGATCAGACGATAGAATATCAATAGATCAGTCTATAAATCAGTTATAAAGTAGTCAACAGATCAGACTATAAACTGATCAACAGATCAGATAATGAACTGATCAACAGATCAGATAATGAACTAGTCAATAGATCAGACGTTTATATGGTCTATTGATTAAACTATTAACTGGTCTATAGATCAGACTATTAATTGGTCTATAAATTATAAAATAAATAAGTCAGTTGTTTAGATTATAAACTAGTCCATAGATGGAACTTTAAATAAGTCTGTAGATGACAAAATAAGTTAGTCTATAGATCACACTACAAACTAGTCTATACGAAAAACTGTCAACTAGTTTATACAAATATAGACTCGTTTATACTATATACTATATACTATATAAAATGTGCTTTTGAAATTGAGGTTAAGTTGAAAGACTTTTTTAAAAATTCAAATACTTAATAATTTTGAACTGTTAATGATTATTAATAATATAAAAAATATAATGACAATAATTTTTTTAGTAAAATCTCAAAATTAAAATAAATTAAATTGAGGTTATGTTGAAAAAATCGTTTAAAAATAAAGATATTCGAAAAATCTTAACTCGTCGTTATTTCTATGAAATTTAGAAACGGGAAAGCATTAACATTTTTTAACAAAAGTTAAAAAGTTAGAAAACTAAATTGAGGTTATGTTGAAAATAATTAAGTAAACTAAAAAATATTGCAAATTTTTAAAACATATTTACTTGGATAAATTTTACGAATGGTTTAACAACAAAATTTTGTTAAAAATCTTTAAAATGATGAGTTTACAATTTGAGGTTAGGTTGAAAAACTTTTATTAAAATAAAGATTTTTAGAAAATTTAAACTGTTTAAGAATTTCAAAAATATATTAGACTGAAATTTTTGTATTAGTTCTTCTATATAATCAAATCGATTTTGAGGTTAGTTTGAAAATTTTCAATAATTATGAATATTTGTGAAAAAATTTAACTCATAATTATTTATAATAATTTTATCAATTAAATATGATCAAAATTGTATTAAAAACTTTAAAATTAAAATTTAACAATTTGAGGTTAGGTTGAAAAACTTTTTTAAAAATAAGGATTTTTTCAAAAATTTTAACTGTCATTTGTTTCTTAGAGTTCTAAAATTATAATGACATTCAGTTTGTTATTGAAAACATTTTAAATAAAGAAATTTATTTTGAGGTTATGTTGAAAAAAAAATAGTTTGAGCTCTCAAGTGTAGTATAAACGAATGTATATTAGTCTGTAGATCAGATTATAAATTAGTCTATAGATGAGACTTTTAACTAGTCTGCACTCTATAGTCCAGACTATAAAATAGTCTAAAGTTTAAACAATAAATAAGTGACTAATTTAAAGACCTCGTAAATAATAAGGAAACATTGTAAATATCTTCCTATATTTCTTACCCTTCTCTTCCCTCTCTCTCTCTCACTATACCTCTTCTTTCTAATTATTCCGATAATTCATCATCCTTTTATTAATCATTTTATTTGTAAAAGAATTGTCTTCAATTATGAGTGTTTTCAAAATGTTGTTGTCAATTGTTCCCTCTCTCTCTCTCACTATACCTCTTCTTTCTAATTATTCCGATAATTCATCATCCTTTTATTAATCATTTTATTTGTAAAAGAATTTGTCTTCAATTATGAGTGTTTTCAAAATGTTGTTGTCAATTGTTTTGTTTATCTTATCATTTTCAGAAAAAAACAAAATATAAACAAAAACACTAGACTTAATGTAAATAACGGGATTTTTATTTACAAATCCTTATTGCCACCTCCTGCCACCCCCTACAAATTAAAACAATTAAAATGAAATTGATTCTAAATTTTAATTGTCAGCATGACAAAATGGAATTTAATCTCAGTTTTGTTTTTTTATCTAAAAAATAAATAAAAAAGAACCGTAAAACACTGAAAATCTATTATTTATCTAATCTTTCAAATTTGCAATAATAAAACTACGTCAATTTCATTAAAGAGCGGGAATAAGAGGGAGGGAAAGAGAGGGACAGAGATTAAAGACAAGAGAAGTAGCTGGAATTTTATTACAATATTGAAATAATTTTGAAAACCACTTAAAACTAGTTAATAAATTAAAAATAAAGTTAATGACTTATTTTAATCATAAATAATTGAAATTCAATTATTGAAAAAGATCTTTTATACGTCCTAAAAAGGTTTCGATAAGATAATAAGTAATGTTAACATTAATAACGTCATTTTATTTAAAACAAATCAATTAAACTAGACTAATCTACACTTAAGAGCTCAAACTCAATTTTTTTCAACATAACCTCAAAATAAATTTCTTTATTTAAAATGTTTTCAATAAAAATTGAATGTCATTATAATTTTAGAAATCTAAGAAACAAATGTCGGTTAAAATTTTTGAAAAATTCTTATTTTTAAAAAAGTTTTTCAACCTAACCTCAAATTGTTAAATTTTAATTTTAAAGTTTTTAATACAATTTTGATCAAATTTAATTGATTAAATTATTATAAATAATAATGAGTTAAATTTTTTCACAAATATTCATAATTATTGAAAATTTTCAAAATAACCTCAAAATCGATTTGATTATATAGAAGAACTACTACAAAAATTTCAGTTCAATATATTTTTTAAATTCTTAAAAATAATAAACAGTTTATATTTTCTAAAAATCTTTATTTTAAAAAAAGTTTTCAATCTAACCTCAAATTGTAAACTCAACATTTTAAAGATTTTTAACAAAATTTTATTAGTAAACCATTCGTAAAATTTATCCAAGTAAATATGTTTTAAAAATTAGCAATATTTTTTAGTTTACTTAATTATTTTCAACCTAACCTCAATTTAGTTTTCTCATTTTTTAACTTTTTTAAAAAATGTTACTGCTTTCCCGTTTTTAATTTCATAGAAATAATTACGAGTTAAGATTTTTCGAATATCTTTATTTTAAACGATTTTTTCAACATAACCTCAATTTAATTTATTTTAATTTTGAGATTTTACTGAAAAACTTATTGTCGTTTTATTTTTAATATTATTAGTAATCATTAGCAGTAATCATATAGCAGTATGGAAGTAAACTAGTATCAGTCTATAAACTAGTCTATGGACCAGTCTATAAACTAGTCTATGGACCAGTCTATAAACTAGTCTATGGACCAGTCTATAAACTAGTCTATGGACCAGTAAAGTCTAGTCTAGTCTATGGACCAGTCTATAAACTAGTCTATGGACCAGTCTATAAACTAGTCTATGGACCAGTCTATAAACTAGTCTATGACCAGTCTATAAACTAGTCTATGGACCAGTCTATAAACTAGTCTATGGACCAGTCTATAAACTAGTCTATGGACCAGTCTATAAATAGTCTATGGACCAGTCTATAAACTAGTCTATGGACCAGTCTATAAACTAGTCTATGGACCAGTCTATAAACTAGTCTATGGACCAGTCTATAAACTAGTCTATGGACCAGTCTATAAACTAGTCTATGGACCAGTCTATAAACTAGTCTATGGACCAGTCTATAAACTAGTCTATGGACCAGTCTATAAACTAGTCTATGGACCAGCCTGGATTAGAGTCTACTTTATTTTTGAAATTATTTTTAATATTTATTAAATTCACATTTTCCATTTGATGTTCTTAACAGATCCTGGGAGTTGATGACTTCGATATGAGTGGCATTCTGAATTCTCTGGAGAAGCATAAAACCCAAGAAGATGATAATAATTTTGAAAGTCTATCGGATTCTAGCAAAGAAAATGCTCTATCGCCTTCAATAACTTCAACATCTTCCTTATCTTCGCCATCGCCCTTAACACAACCCTTAAATGATTCCAATCATGAGCATGTCCAGAAAAGGAAAAAGAAACGTACTTCGGGTCAATGTGATGTCTGTAATCGTACCTTCAATGATTTGTATAATTTACGTATACACAAAATGATCCACACTGGAGAGAAGCCTTTTCAGTGTGAGGAGTGTGGCAAACGCTTTCGTCAATACAACAAATTGAAGATCCATTGTATTACCCATACCAATGAGAAACCTTATATATGCGATATATGCTATAAAGGTTTTCGTTTTCGTAATTATTTGTCGGTACACAAACGCTTACATTCCGGGGAGAATCCTTATAAATGTAAATATTGTGATAAATATTTTCATTCATTACACTCACGACGTTTGCACACGAAAATGCAACACTGTGAAACGAAAATTTATACTTGTCCGATATGTGGTAAGATCCTGACAGCTCAATGCTATTTAACGGCCCACATGAAACGACATACAAATCAAAGGGATTTTAAATGTGAAATGTGTGGAAAATGTTTCTTTAGTCAATCACAACTGAAGGACCATCAGTTGGTTCATACGAATCTGAAACCGTACGAGTGTAATGTGTGTAAAGCTCGATTTCAACGTAAATCGAATTATACACAACACTTGAAAATACATACGGGAGAAAAGACTTATGTTTGTGGTATTTGTAAGAAATCATTTGCACAAAATGCTGGACTCTATGGACACATGAAATCACATGCGAAATTATAAGTAAATCCGGGAAACGATTTTTGTTTTTTTAAAGAAAAGAGTTTTATTAAATATTGGAAAGGTATTGGAAAAGTTTTAAAATAAATAAAGAACAATTAGTTTAGAATTCAAATTTGGATCTGTAATAAAATCCGCCATTAAGTTTTAGCGATTTTGAAATGAATCTGTGAATACCCCTAATATTACCTTATTGTTTAAGTTTTAAGACTTATTTTAGTTGTTAATTTTTGAAAATTTAAATAAAGTTGTAAATAAATAAAAGATTTGATTTTTTTTAATTCCCAAACAGTTCTCAAAAATTTCCTTAAAGGAGATTTTTAATTTCAATTTAGGAATTTAAATTTCTTCGAAAATTAATGAAGAAATTTCATAAAAATTCATATAATTTAAAAATTTTCTTTAAAATTAAAAATCCCTTAAAAAAAGTATAAAACTCAAAACGTGGAAAGTGATTTTTTTATATAAAATTGAATTATTTGCTTTTAATTCATAAAATAATTTATTTTTAAGCATATTTTCAACAAAAAATATGAACTCCCAAATAATTTTTAAAAATTCTCCTTAAGGAGATTTATGATTCAAATTTAGGATTTTTTTTTTTTTTTTTTTGAAAAATATTGAAAATTTGTTTAGAAAAACATAGTTAGTTAAAAAATCATTAAATTTTAAAATTTTAATTAAAGAAAATTTGAAATCCCCTTGTAATGTTATAAAATCCGAAACCTGGGAAATTGTAATTTTTATAAAATTACATTATTAGCTTTTAATTCATGGAAAAATTATTGTTTTTAAACATATTTCCAACAAAAAATACGCATTCCCAAACAATATTTAAAAATTCCCTCTAAAGAGATTTATGATAAAAATTTAGGAATTTAAATTTTTTGGAAAAATATTGAAAAATTGTACAGCGAAAAATAATTATTTAAAAATTTCATGATAATTTTTAAAATGTTTAATGAAAATTTAAGATTCACTTAAAATTTCATAAAATACGAAACAGGAAAGTGAAATTTATTTTAAAATGTAATTATTTTCTTTTAAAAATTAAAAAGTATCTACTTTATTATTAATCTTACAAAAAAAACGAAACTCCCAAATAATTTAAAAAAATACCCTTTAAAGAGATTTTCAGTTTTTGGGTGGGAATTTAAATTTGTATAAAAATTTAAAGAAAATATTGATGAAAAAAATCGGATTATTAAAAAAGAATCATTTTAATTCTAGAAAATTTTGAATTCCTTTGGAAATTTACAAATTTTTAAAGCGGGGAAGTGAATTTTTTATAAAATTGTGGTATTTTTTTTTAATTATGAAATAATTTAATTTTTATCATATTTCTAACGAAAAATCTTAATTCCCAAACCTATATCAAAAATTCCTTTTAAGGAGATTATGGTTAATTAAATGGGAATTCAAAATTCTTGGAAAAATATTGAAAATTTTGTCTAACAAATTATTTAAAAATTGTTAATAATATTAAATTTTTAAATTTCATTTTATATGCCCATTGTAATTTAATAAATTCCTAAACGGGGGAAATGCAATTTTTGTATTGATTTAAATTTTTTGCTTTAAATTTTTAAAATAATTCATATATATATATAATTTATTCATCATAAAAAACAAAATTTTTCAATTCCTAACTATTTTCAAAAATCCCCTTTAAGGAGATTTTTCTTTTTGATTTGGGAATTAATTTTTTTTGTTTGCTTATATTAAAAAAAATCATATTTATTATAAAAATTATTAAAATTGTATTTTGTATTAAAAAACATTGTTAATTTTATGACTTTTCATTTTGGCTTTAATAATTTCTTGGTTTCATTTTTTATTTTATTAGTTTTAATTTAAAGGCAAACCACAACAATTATTATTACATTTTTATATGGTTTTTATTAAAATACTAAACTAGAACTTAAATTAATTATTTGTTTTATAATAACATAATTTTTGTAGATTTTTTACAGTAAAATCTAGAAATAAATCGCTGGAAAATTTTTTGCCATAAAATAAGGGGAGAAAAGAAAATAGGATAAGGATTTCAAATGATCTTTAATTCAGTTATCTTGCAGGTATTTCAATATTTCTAAACAATAGAAATTTTTTCTTTTTTATTATTATGTTTCTATAAAAATCACACAATTTTTCTAATTGTTTTATCCATTTTCTTATTCAATTAAAAAAAACTAAAATTTATAAGAAAAAAACAAATTTATAAATTTTAAATAGACTTTTTTCCTTTAGGCGGAAGAAAGAGAATTCATTCATTACTATCTATAGTTATTTCATAAACTAATTCCTCATCGTCTGCCACATCATTGGCATTAATTTCTTCAATTTTATGCTGCGCCAACAGATCATTATTTAACATAAATTGTCCGGTTGTTTGATGATCTTGATGGTGTGCAGACGTTGAAGAAACTATTAAATGTTTATAATCACAATCATCTATTATTTGTACTGTTTCCAATGTATCGTCATCAGTAGTATGTAATTGCTGGTGTTGTTGTTGCTGCTGGATTAGATGTTGTTGTGAGGGCTGTTGTAGCGATTGTGTTTGCAGCAGATGTTCTGTTGAATGTTGAGAATATTGTTGACTATTCTCTTCATCTTCCAGCAGGCTACCTTGTAGTTGATTTTGCTCTTCTTGTTGCTGTTGTTGCAGCATACCTTGTTCTTCCAGTTTACGGCGGGTATTATTGCGACATTGTATGGAACGTTTGTGAGCATCAAAATAATTTATATCTGTAAATTCTTCATTACAAATATGACACTCAAAGTGTGTCTGATGCAAATGATATTGTTTACGATGGCGGGCCATTTTATGGGCATCGCGACATTGCATGCCACAAAAGGGACACACTATCATACGTCGTTTACCCATGTGTACAGCTCTTATATGTTCCTGCAAAGTGAAATTTTTGTAATACGATTTGGGACATAAATCACATTTAAATCTTCGCTTCTTTTCATGTGTAGCCTCACGATGCCGTTTAAGTTGAGTATTTTGGGCAAAAGTTTTTCCACACACCTCACATATGTGGTCCTTTTCCTGGTGACGTCTTTGATTGTGTACCCGTAAGTCCTGCTTGGTAGAAAAATATAATTTACACAGTTCACAAACATATGGGCGTATGCCCATGTGACGGCGGGCATGACCTGCTAGATATTTACAATCCTTATAGGTTTCATCACAATAAATACACTGGTAACGATTTGTGCCAGGCACCAGGTGAGTTCTAAGATGGGCAGGTATTTTTGATTTACTCATGACATCCGGACAAATGCCACATTCCATGGGTAATTTTTCATCGGCCTCATTATTTGAAACTGAGAATTCTACTATGGGGGTGCCATCAGGGTCATAGTCTACTACTGTCGCCACTAATTCATCATATAACATGTATTTTCGTGCCACTCCCTTAGGTCCCTTATCTTCGGGACAAGGTTGAGGTTCTGGTTTTTTGGGTTTCTCTACTATTTCCTTTAATTCTTTAGTATTTAGGAGTTCTTCGGGATCATCTTCGGCCTCCTCATCTTCTAAACGCATTTCCTCATATTCCACCTCTTGAAATTCTTCTTCATTTTGCTGCAATTGCTCTTCTTCCACATGCTGTTCATAACCATTTGTCATTTCATCTTCATCGATTAAATGATCTTCCTGGGTTTCCTCATCTATAAATTCCTCTTTCAATTGCACTTTATCTATGTGATCATCATCTTCCTCTTCGGTTTCTAAAATTTCCGCTTTAATATCTATAGCTGGATCTGTTAATAAAACTTGTTCTACATCATCCTCTAATTCTTCAACAATTTCATAATCTTCATCGTAAAGGAAATTTTCCTCAGATATTTGCTCTGCTGCTTGTTGTAAGAGATTTGAGGGATCCTGCGTGCCATACTCATGGGTTACAACACCTTCATCGTTGTCATCGACATCTTCATCACAATCATCAGCAATTTCTATACAATCGCGTGCAAATTCAAATTCAATATATTCTTCCATATCTTCAGCAGTATCACACATTTTAATATTGTACTCTCTTTATTATAATTTATTGGCGTTATTGTTTATTTCTTTTATGTGCAGTATTAATTGTATTAATTTTATTTTGTAGATTTTTTATTATTAAATGAAATTTCTGCGCGTTTTTCTGTTTTTCTTCAATTATTTTTACCTACAGGCGTCAGCAGATGTCAAAATTGTATTTTTTGTTGTGTTTTTAGTAAATCATTCACAATAATGTTACAATAGTGAGTAATATCAAACATATGTGTCAAACTGTCATTTGTGTTTGTTTATAATTTGGTTGACAATCAACACAGAGAAAAATTTTTGTGAATAATAATGAAATTAGATGAAAAACAAGACTAAATAAGTAAATGATTAATAAAATAAATAAATAAATAAATAAATAAATAAATAAATAAATAAATAAATATTAAAATAAATAAACAATTGACAACATAAATTGTGAATAAGTAAATAAAGGCAAGATTACAAGATAATATCAGAAAATGTTCTCAGCATTTAAAGAATCGTCTGCAAAACTCTAGCAGCTCCAACTGCACCAGCATTTAATCTTCCCTGAAAATGTCGTGGAAATGTAGACTACGGTAGCAACTGACAGTTGGCTGCGGCAGTTGCTCGTCGGATTGGAAGTTTCTTTTTTCCACCAAAGGCTCACCACATCAATAAAAACCAAGTAACCAACCAATAAAAAGCTATAATGTAGACCTAAGACAGACATTTTAAAACAAATAATTAAACAAAACACATTTGGAGGACCAAACACTTAAAAAACAGATGTTGTTCATTCCTGAAAGACATGTTCGGAAGACCGAAACATGAGCGAAGATAATTTCACAGACGGACTGAAACAACACTCTTGTGGCAAAAACTTCCCTTGAAATCTATTTTTGAATTTTGGTCTAAAAAAATCTAAAAAAGCCTCATAAGAATAAAATTTGTTCTTAATGAAAATAAATTTCAATTTAATTTTTTTAAAATTGAAAATAATTTGTTTATCGCAGGTTAACAAAAAACCATTTCCTTATATAAAAATCTCCTTAAAGGGGATTTTAGAAAATCATCTGGGAATTGAAGATTTTTTTGAAAGAAATTTTTTAACTATATAATATCGGTTAAATAAAGCATATATAAGACTATTATTGAAAAGATTCCATAAATTTTCACTAAGTTCCTTAAATTTGACATTGTGTACAGTTTTTTTCTTATAGCAATCCTAAATGCAATCCAGAATAAAAATATTGTTAATTATTGGACATCTCGGACTAATAAACAAGAATCTTAAATATTTGTTATTGAAAATAAACCTCTTTTATCTCATTGTTATTATATTAACTCAAAATTTGCCTTTCAATTACTTATCATTAAATCTGTAACTGTATTTTATTAAATAACTGTATGATTTACCGTTTTTTGAAGCAAAACTTTCCCCTTTTTTACAACTGTCACTCATTCACAATAGTTTGTATGGCTTCAAGAAATTTAACATTTTTAAGTTTCAAACAATCAATTTTTCTTCTCAAAAATATTATTTTATTATTATTATTTATTATTATACGTAATTAACATTTTATATCATTTTTCTATACATAAACTTAAAGCGAAAAAGAAGAAGACAAACTAATTTATGACCTTTAAAACTTTTTTCTTTTCACAAACAGTACGACCTTTCAATAATAAACTTTTACGAGTTAAGCATTATCCATGGCGGCAATTTCATATAAAAGCTGTTGTTCTGCTTTCACCTTTTCATGTTCATCAACCTCGATGTTATCTTGTTCCTCCAATTCTTGTATATCATGTTCATTGACAATTTCCGTATTCATATCATGAGTTATTTCCTCCACTACAACCTCTTGTTGTTCTAAATGTTCTTGTTTGAAATGAGGCTGCTCGAGCTGCTGTTGGCTATCACTATCTTCAACTAAAACTTGTTGCTGATGATACATTTGTGAATGCGGATCAAGTTGTTCTTCGTATTGAAATTGTTGCAATTGATCGGGACCCAATTGTTGGTCATCGGAATTTTGAGACTGTAGGTGTTCAAGTTCTTCATAATTATCTTGTTTTTGCTGGAACAAATGGCGTCCCAATTTCTTGCGACATTGCAAAGAACGACGATGGGCATCAAAGAAATCAATGTGATTGAATTCCAAACCGCAAACGCGACACTCAAACTTACCCTGATTCAAATGCATATCTTTACGATGTTGGGCCAATTTGTGGGTATCCTTAAAACGTAAATCACAAAAGGGACAATCTAATAAACGTCTATCGCCATAGTGAACATTGCGTATATGTTCAGTCATGGCATATTTGCGTAAAAACTTTTTGCCACAATGTTCACATTCATAATTGCGTTGTTGCTCATGAACCAAAAGACGATGGTGACGTAGAGATGTATTCTGGGCAAAAGTTTTACCACATTGCTCACATATATGCTCTTTGGCTAAATGACGTCTCTGTTCATGGACTTTTAAGTCCTGCTTAGTGCAATAATACATTTTACAGGGTACACAAACATATGGCCTTATACCCATATGTCTTCTGGCATGACCGGCTGCATAGGCACGCGTCACAAAATCATCTTCACAATAAATACATTTAAAACGCTTAGTGCCCGGCTTGAGGTGTGTTTTCAAATGAGCATCTAATTTAGATTTATGCATAATATCCGGACACACACCACATTCCACGGGCAAACGATCGGCCTCACGATCATCGGCCACCATAGAAAATTCTACAATTGGAGCACCATCTTCATCATCATAATCCACTATTTCAGCACATATGCCATCGAAAAGCATGAATTTTCTAGGGACTTTGGGTAAATTTAATCTTTTACGTTTCTTTTCTAATTCTGCCCATAACTGTTGAGGTGTTGGCGGCTCTTCTACCACCTCTTCATGTTGATATACCTCCAGCTGTTCACCACTTTCTTCATCCATTATTTCGTGCACCTCTTCTACCATCATCATTTGTCCATCATCGGTTATCATCATGGTAGCACTACTATTATCCTCTTGTTCCTCTACCACTTCGCTTGTTTCTATCAACTCTTGGCCATCGGCCAAATAGATAACATTACCTTCCTCACAATGTTCCAATTCATCACCCTCAGCCAAAACCACATAATCCGAATCATCTATAGCTATGTACTCTGTTTCTTCCACAATAGATTCTGTTTCGCTCATAATAATCGGAAATTTTGTATTTTCAAAAATAATTTCACCGATGATTTTTGTGTAAATTATTATTACGCCAGGAAATTTTTACCAACGCTGCCTTTTTTGTTTAGTGCTGTAAAAGATGACAGAGAGAGAAATCGATTACTTGAGTTTTAAAAACAAGTAATTGGGTTAGAGATTTATATAAAAGAGAAGAAGAGGAAAACATTTGTTTTTGATTATTAAATTACAATGAAAGAGACTTGTATTTTCTATTTTAAATGAAAATTTAATTAATAAAATTCTTTGTTTTTTAAATACTTAATTTTTTATTAAATACTTTAACTACAATTTAATTTATTTGATGTGAATACTTAAATTTTATGAAAGGAGTACTCACCATTTTATAACACTCAACAGCATTCATTCACAATACTTATTGTCAAATGAAATTTATTCACAATAGTATTCGTTAACACAAAATAACCAACACAAGATATAAAGGCGAAGCAAATTTAACGTTTATTTTAATTTTTATCAATAAAATGCAAATGAAACATAAAAATTAATATTTATATTTTTATTTTATTAAATAAAATTTAAATTTACAAAATAACAATTAAAATTAATAAAAAATCCCGGAAGTATGAAAAAAAGAAATAAACGAAAAAAATGGCGGCAAATATTGGGTATGATTAAACAAGAACAATAATTTAAAGAAAACAAAAAAAGTAGTTAATATTTATAGATTAAAATTGTTAACAAATTGAAGTTATCCCCATATTTAATACCAGACGAAATAAAATTTAACAAAACAAAATGGACTAGTTTTTGGGTATGAAATGTCTCCAGTAGTTCCTGAGGACTAGTCCTTAGTTATATAGACTAGTTGCTAGTCTATTATATAGACTAGTTGCTAGTCTATTATATAGACTAGTTGCTAGTCTATTATATAGACTAGTTGCTAGTCTATTATATAGACTAGTTGCTAGTCTATTATATAGACTAGTTGCTAGTCTATTATATAGACTAGTTGCTAGTCTATTATATAGACTAGTTGCTAGTCTATTATATAGACTAGTTGCTAGTCTATTATATAGACTAGTTGCTAGTCTATTATATAGACTAGTTGCTAGTCTATTATATAGACTAGTTGCTAGTCTATTATATAGACTAGTTGCTAGTCTATTATATAGACTAGTTGCTAGTCTATTATATAGACTAGTTGCTAGTCTATTATATAGACTAGTTGCTAGTCTATTATATAGACTAGTTGCTAGTCTATTATATAGACTAGTTGCTAGTCTATTATATAGACTAGTTGCTAGTCTATTATATAGACTAGTTGCTAGTCTATTATATAGACTAGTTGCTAGTCTATTATATAGACTAGTTGCTAGTCTATTATATAGACTAGTTGCTAGTCTATTATATAGACTAGTTGCTAGTCTATTATATAGACTAGTTGCTAGTCTATTATATAGACTAGTTGCTAGTCTATTATATAGACTAGTTGCTAGTCTATTATATAGACTAGTTGCTAGTCTATTATATAGACTAGTTGCTAGTCTATTATATAGACTAGTTGCTAGTCTATTATATAGACTAGTTGCTAGTCTATTATATAGACTAGTTGCTAGTCTATTATATAGACTAGTTGCTAGTCTATTATATAGACTAGTTGCTAGTCTATTATATAGACTAGTTGCTAGTCTATTATATAGACTAGTTGCTAGTCTATTATATAGACTAGTTGCTAGTCTATTATATAGACTAGTTGCTAGTCTATTATATAGAGCAGTTTAGTAGTTTATGAATCAGTCTCTAGTTTATAATGTAAACTTGTCTGTAGTTTATGTCAAAACTTAACCTTTCAATAATGTTAACTATGGCGATAAACGTGTATTGGATTGCTCTTGTAGAGATTTTCGTTCTTAGGACACCATTAAGTTGGCCCAGCATTGTAAAGAACCCGTTGATTTCTTTGCAATGTTGCAAGAGATGGAGATGTTATCTCTTCCAGCAATAACAAGTTTATTACAAAGAACTTGAACACCTTCAGTAACAAAATTCAGATGACCAACTATTGGGCCACAATCAATTGCAACAATTTTAATATGAAGGATAACTTGAAAAGCATTCACAAATGGAACTAAGATATAAATTAGTCTCTAATCTATGATATGTATTTAGCCCATTTTATAGATTAGTTTCTGGTCTATTATATAGACTTATCCCTAGTCCATTATATGGTTTAGTCTTTAATCTATGATACAGTATATTTTATTAGTTTATTTTGTGGTTTTTTATTTTAGTTCAGTTTTTGGTCTATATTTTAGGCCTCTTTGTGGTTTGTTCACGCTTTGTATTTCTTAATTATTTTTATTTAAAGCTTCAACAAGTTTCATAACTTTTTTTTGAATTTAAAGCATAAATGTTATTATAAAATAGTTGTTTTTTTATTTAATTTCTTTACCAAGAACTTAATATAATTTTTGTTGTCTAATTTTAGTTCATTTACATAAGTTTATTTAATTTAAGCAGAATTTAACGGACAAAAATAATATAATTTTCAAACAACTAAACTATGAATGTTATGTACCGCTTCAAACAACAACAACAACTAAATATAGCAAAAAAAAAAAGGTAATATCATCAACAACACCTCACCTCATCAAACAAACAACGTGCAATGAACGCATTAAACAACAAAACAATAATAATAGAAACAACAACAACAAAAGTGTTGCAAAAGCCGGTCAAGTGTAACAGTAGCACAAAAGGTTTATTACACGAGAAGAAGATCTACGGTTAAGATACAATAACAACAAAAAGGTAAAGTGATTTAAAGTAAATGTATAAAGACAACAATAACAACAACATGAACAATGTGCCACAAATTGTTAACACTCGACAAAATAACAAACAATTGCAACAACAACAACTCCTCCAAAAGAAGAGTTTTTTTGTTTATTGTTTTTCTTATGATTCTCATATTCGCTTTTTGCTTTATGGTTGAGATGGACAGACATTAAATCAAGGTAAGTTGTTGTAAGTATTTAATGTTTTCATATTAAGTACTTAACTAGTGTTGGGGCATATTTGTTTTAGTGGCTTGTTATTGAGTCTAATTAAAAAAACTGCTTTATGTATGAAACGAAATAATGAAAAAGAAGAAGAAAATATTGACCGAAACAAAAATGAACTTATTAAAGAGGTATTTAAAAGACAGGTGATTAAGATGTTGTATACGGTCAATGCTACTTTAATTCAATTTAATAAACTTTTTTCTTTTCGTAAACTTTTGGGTGGCTGTCAAACTAAATATAGAAAAAACAATAACAATAACAAATTAAAAAATGTTTGAAGATTACAAATGTTAATTATTATAATATTTTTTTGTTGAAATAGAGAAAAATGAGATTAGCATAAACCCCTGAGCTTCTAGTCTATGATAAAGATTATTCTATGATATGGACTAATTTATATATTGTGGACTAGTTTCTAGTCTATATTATAGACTAGTTTCTAGTCTGTATTAAAGTCTACTTTCAATTCTAATTTAAAGACTAGTTTTTAATCTAATTTATAGACTAGTTTCTAGTCTATTATTATAGACTAGTTTCTAGTCTATATTATAGACTAGTTTCTAGTCTATATTATAGACTAGTTTCTAGTCTATATTATAGACTAGTTTCTAGTCTATATTATAGACTAGTTTCTAGTCTATTATTATAGACTAGTTTCTAGTCTATTATTATAGACTAGTTTCTAGTCTATATTATAGACTAGTTTCTAGTCTATATTATAGACTAGTTTCTAGTCTATATTATAGACTACTTTCTAGTCTATTATTATAGACTAGTTTCTAGTCTATTATTATAGACTAGTTTCTAGTCTATTATAGACTAGTTTCTAGTCTATTATTATAGACTAGTTTCTAGTCGATTATTATAGACTAGTTTCTAGTCGATTATTATAGACTAGTTTCTAGTCTGTTATTATAGACTAGTTTCTAGTCTATATTATAGGCTAGATTATACTCTATATAAAAGACAAGCTGTTATTCTATATTATAAACTAATTTCTAGTCTATTATTATAGACTAGTTTCTAGTCTATTATTATAGACTAGTTTCTAGTCTATTATAGACTAGGTTCTAGTCTATTATTATAGACTAGTTTCTAGTCTATTATTATAGACTAGTTTCTAGTCTATTATTATAGACTAGTTTTTTTTTTTTTTTTTTTTTTTTTTTTTTTTAATTTCATAATTTTATTGATTCATAAAAATACAATATACTTAAGAACTAATCCCGCGAAGCCATATGGCTTATCTGCAGGATGTAAAATTATAATATGTATATGTATATTTAAAAGATTTAATTTTAATTATTGTGTATTTAGAAAGTGATATTTCATTAATTTCTTTCTTTTATGTGAATTTGATTCATTAATTAAATTTATAGGTAGTTTATTGAACAGGTTTGGAAGCGTTACAGATAGGCAGTGTTTTCCATAATTATTTTTGTGTCTGTCCACTTGGAATCTTCCTTCTACTCGACGTCGGGTATTGTGCATATGATCGAGTTGTTTCAGATACCTTTTGTCTCCGTAGAACTCGTTGATAAGCGTCATGCTGTATAAACTTTTGATGTTCAGTATGCAAAGTGTGTTGGAAATGTTATGTGAAGTATTTTTGTTGTTTGAGTTGTTGTTAAAAGCTGTGTTGTTGTTGTTGATGCGTACGTTGTTGTTGGTATTGTTTCTGCTAGTCATGTTGTTACTAACATTTGTATTGTAAGTGTTAGCATAGTTGTTGTCTTCATTAATATTTGCTATGTTGTTTACTGTTGTGTCGATATTACGAGTAGTTGTAGTTATGTTATTGCTATCGCTGGTATTTGTGTTGCTATGATTGGTGTGATGATGTTAGTGTTCGTGCTGTTGTTATTATTTGTTCTGGCCGTATACCATATCCAGTTGTGTATTTGTTTATTGTGTTGCTGGTTTTTGAGTAAAATTTTTAAAATTTGGTTTTGTGTTTGTTGTAAAGCTGCTGCAGTACGTAGAACTTCCCCAAGCAGTTATAGCATGCCTAATGTAGGATTCCAGCCAAGGAAAAATAAGCTTGCTTAAGGACATCATAGACTAGTATCGTCTATTATTATAGACTAGTTTCTAGTCTATATTATAGACTAGTTCTAGTCTATTATTAACTAATTCTAGTCTATATTAACAGTTTCTAGTCGATTATTATAGACTAGTTTCTAGTCGTATTATAGAAGTTTACTTTCTATATTATAGACTAGTTTCTAGTCGATTATTATAGACTAGTTTCTAGTCGATTATTATAGACTAGTTTCTAGTCGATTATTATAGACTAGTTTCTAGTCGATTATTATAGACTAGTTTCTAGTCGATTATTATAGACTAGTTTCTAGTCGATTATTATAGACTAGTTTCTAGTCGATTATTATAGACTAGTTTCTAGTCGATTATTATAGACTAGTTTCTAGTCGATTATTATAGACTAGTTTCTAGTCGATTATTATAGACTAGTTTCTAGTCGATTATTATAGACTAGTTTCTAGTCGATTATTATAGACTAGTTTCTAGTCGATTATTATAGACTAGTTTCTAGTCTATATTATAGACTAGTTTCTAGTCGATTATTATAGACTAGTTTCTAGTCGATTATTATAGACTAGTTTCTAGTCTATTATTATAGACTAGTTTCTAGTCTATATAATTGACATGTCTTAGTCTATATAGTTTAGTTTGTGGTCTATTTCTTAGTCCACTTTGTAGTTTATCTTATGCTTGAGTTTATGGTTTCTTTCCTAATTCCTAAAATCTGTTATATTTCCTATAACGGTTAATATATATTCCTCAAAAAGACTGGCATATGCTCTATCACTTATTCCATGTATTTTCATTCATGCATTTATTTGCTTAAGTATACGTTTGTTTTTTCAGACTGATTGCTATTGTTGTTATTGTTTTACTACTACAACTCTTTTATTTAACTTTAACTAAAGACAACAAGCCTCCCGTTTTGTTGTTTACTTTTTCTACGGTTATATTAAAATAATAATAATAATGTTGTTGTTGATGTTATTGTTTGTTAAATACAACTTCCATACACAAACAATTTCATTATGATGATCTTCATAATGTTTAGTAATGTTGATAATGATAATGATGATGATAGTTTTTCCATGCTGTTTTAGTTGGTGTTTATTTTTCGCCAGCCACTTCTTAGTTTGTTTAGGTGATAAGCTTTTGTTATTACAGTTTTAAACGCGCTTGAGTGTGGTTATACATAGATTTCTTGATGCGCATTGCGTCTTGAAAATATCGGTTATTGGTGGAAATAAGACAAAAAAAAAAAAAAATTAAAAGTTTTATGAAACGTAAAAGCGCCAAAGTGTGTTAAAGGCAAAAAAGCAAAAAGAAAATATTAATAAAAAACGTTAAAATTTTTATGCTAAATTATAAAACGTTTTCTTGAAAGAAAAAGAAAAATAAAAAACATCATCATTATTTTAAAAGAAAAGTAAAGAGAAGAAAACGTTTCAGTGGTTTATTGCTTGTTTTTGTTGTTGTCATTAACAACAAGATTCCGTTTATTCCTGTGTGTTATTTTCATGTTCCTGAGTATGTGTGTTTGTTTGTATCTTATGCTGTTTATTGCCGGTTTAAAAAAATTGTGTCAATTCTAAGTGGAACATTCAATATTAGTGTTACCGGTTGTCCAGTTTATCTTAGTATTTCCAACGTCTGTCAAACAGTCATTCATTTTGTTTAGTTTTCTTAAAAGTGTGTTACAAATTATTTATTATAATTTATCCTCAAGAATTCTTTTGCCATAACTTCTATTTCTTGTTCAAATATCACGAAACATTTTTGTGCAAATTAAATAAAAACTAAAGAAGAAAATATTTCAAATTAAATGGATTTTGCCAATTACTAATCAATCATCTTCAAAAAAAACTGCTTACATAAATGGTTTTGAAGGAATTATGGCTGTATTAAGAAATTGGTAAGATTATACTTTTAAATTAAAAAAAAAATTGTTTAAATAAAACAGCAATTGAAACCGTTAGAAAATAATGAGTTGAAAGTTTTTAGAAAAACTCAAATTTTTTGCTATAAAATGAAGATAATTGAAATTGACAAGAAAAATATAATAAAGGAAAAAATTATTCCAAAGTTTCTAATAAAGACTATAATATTTTTCTAGTTTAAGTATGTGGACTTATGTGGCAACGCTGTTAAAATTTTATTGTCCACCGTGTATAAATCTAAGAAGGAATTATCTCAGACCGCATAATGTACATATATACTCTGCATCAAATCAAAATCTGAGTCGATTTAGCTATGACTGTCTGTCTGTTTTGTCCATCTGTTTGTCGTCTGTTGTTGCACATCTGCAATAATTGACACAGCTCAATAAAATTTGGCTTGAGTATTTGTTTTTAGTTCTTAGATATCTGAGGCAACCCCTATGCACAAGCAAAAAACTCTCATAAAATTGTCAATTATAAATCGACAAATTAGAATGAAATTACAATTCCATAATATTAAACTATATGTACTTAATAACGCTTACAAAAATAATCAAAATCGGTTCAGTTTTCAAAAAAGAACTAAAAATATAACTAATTTTATGACTCATTGAGAGTTCATCTGTAATATTTAAGTAAATTTTTACATATATTGTATACTTTTGTGAGTGTATGTGTGAATGAAACATAATATATTTACTTCACACCCATTTGTAGTGAAGTGTATTAAAGATTCAGCATAGGAAATATACATTCTTACTTGTTTCTATATAAAAAAAATTATTTTTCAGAAAAAAAATATTTTCCTTAAAGTTTTGTTTTTAACCAAGTTTTTAATGTTTACATTTTACTGTAGACATAAATAAGAGTTTACATATTTTTATAACAGTATTTTCATTTACTCCATTCACAGTAATAAAGAATTTATATAAAAAGTTTGTTCTAAGTCTTAGTTGTTTACGTTTTATTGGTAAAGGACATTGTTAACATTGTTTATGTTAAAAAATAACTGTATTTTTATTTTCATACATTAGTAAAAAGGTTTATTTCATCAAGTTTTTAAACAGTCTTTAATGAGTTATGAATAAATAAGTATTTATTTAAAAAGTGTTGTTTACATTTCACAGTGCTTAAGTTTGTTTTTAAGTCTTATTTGTTTACATTTTATGTTTTGCTTAATTAAAGTTTGTTTCTTAAGTCTTAGTTGTTTACGTTTTTTTTCATCAAAATGGAAGTTTTTAAAGTTGTTTCCTAAGTCTTTAATGTTAACATTTTACTATTACAGTTAACATGAATAAATAACCTTTGTATATTCCCTCTCTCTTATGTGTAAAATAAATCCTTTGTTAATTGTGATTCTTATTGTTTACATTTCACAGTCTCCATTTGCATTGAAAGGAATTTATGTTAAAGGTTTATTTCTTAACTCTTATTTGTTTACATTTTTTTTGAAGAGAATAACAGTATTTTCTTTCTATACTCATATTAAAGTTTGTTTCTTAAGTCTAAGTTGTTTATGTTTTTTTATTTTCACAATAACAAAGTTTATATTAAAGTTTGTTTCCTAAGTCTTTAATGTTACATTTTACTATTACGGTACAATTGTTTACATTTTTTATGATAACAAAATTTTCATATATGAAATTTGTATACTCTCTCTCATTTTAAAGTAAAAGAGCACAATATTAAATATTTTTTATTTTAGATGTGATTTAAAGTATGTTGCTTAGTCTTCTTTGTTTACTTTAGTTGTTTTTGTCGAAAACATTAAGAAATAAAGTTGTTTTAATGAAATAATTAAATAATTATTAAAATGTGTTTATTATAAATTAAAATGTTAATTAATTATTAAATCTGTTAATTATATATTTATTTTAATAATCTATAATTTAAGCTAAAAAAATAATAATTAAAATTTCTTTTCAAAATTTTCTTTTACACTTTCTTCACCATTACTTATTTTATTCAATATTAACCCAAAAATTTTGCTAAAATTCTTAACCTTATTATTTGTTAAATCAATTTAATTAGTTATGACAATTATTTTTCTTAATCGTCGAAAAATAAAAGTTTCTATTTATCGCTTCAAGCCAATAAACTAGATTAAGTTGCATTTTCTGCATTTTTTTTGTCAATTTTAATTTCTATTTCAAGTCCAATTGTCTTAAAAAATAATATTTATATACGCTTTTGCTCTGCATGTTCACTTCTTTTTTAAGTTGGTCAATTTTTCAAACTGGCATTCATTCACATGGTGCTTTACCAGAAATGAAAGAAAAAGCTTAAAATGAAATAAAATTGAATGTTTAACATAAGATTTACGATGTTTTCAATTTTTATGACACTATGACTTTGAAAATTGTAAAGCAGAAAAAAATAATAATAAATAAAATAAAAAGTGATAGAGACTAATCTTTAGTTTATAGCAAATGGAAAAAATCACAAATTTATCTCAATCATTAAGTTTATTTAAATTATTATAAATTGTTATTCAAGTTAGTATTTAGCAAAGGTGCTGATTGATTTAATAAAAATTATTGAGGAAGGTTTGTTTTGAAAGTAAATATTTATTGTTAACCTGTAAAAAAGATAAATAGTGATTTAATTTTTACAATAAAAAATAAATAAATGATTATGAAAATCTATTAAAGATATAAAATGTTTAGTTAAACGCTATTTAAATGACCTAGAAAAGTGTGATTGTGAGATAATGACCTAGTTAAATATTTATATTTAATACATTGAGGTAGGATTTTATTTTCAATGAATTATAAATTTTTGATAAGAATTTTTATTGATACAAGTTAAATTTTAAAGAAAATTAAAAATATTAAGGGATTTAAATAGCTTAGTTTAATTAATAATTTATTTTATTATTTTATATTTTATTTCATTTTATTTTTTATACTTTTATTATTAATTTTATTAATTTAATATTATTGCCATTTATTTAAGAATTTCTTTTCTAATGTTAAAATTATTTTTGTTATAAATTAATTTTAGAAGGTGAAAAAAAAGAATAGAAAATTATAATTCAAGACGATTTTAATATACCATAATTTTGACATTAATATCTCTATTAATTATATTAATGAACACATTTCTTTTGTTTGATATGAAATGGCAAAAATTTATAGCTTTAAGATAATTTTACTAAAATAAACAAATTTTGAAATCGATGTTGTTTCAGATATTTTTTAAATTCCCATAACATTTTTTATGTTTTTTTAAATACTTTCATTTTATTTAAGCTGTTAATAAATAGTGCAATTGTTTTTTATATGTTTTACAAATCTCTGTATCATGCAAATTATTTATTAAAAAAAAACTTTTTAGACAAAAATTTGACCTAAAAACCTTAAAACACAAAATGAGACCATGTAACTAACAATGGGTGGTGCTAGTTGTACTTTTTTAATATTATTTAAGAAATTTTTAATAGCTGGTTTAAAACTAATTAAAATGACTTTTTATATTAATGTAAATCATGTCATGCTATTTAATAATATTTATTTAGTTAAGATTAAAATGAGATGAATGTTAATTAATTAAATGAAATTTAATAAGGTGGGTTGAAATGAAAAAAAAAAATAAATTCCCAAATTAACAAAATAAGATAAAAGAAATTTGTATTAGTTTTTCCATTTAAATTAGTATTTTTTAAGGCTAAAGCAATTTTTTATTTCAATTTAAATTTATATTGCGAAAAGTAGTGTTAGGAATTTTGTAAAAATAAATTTTTATTAAAAAATCTATGATTTTAATTTTATTTTTATCTAATTTTTAATTATTCAATTTTTAAATGATTTTTTATTTACGCTTAGTTTTAGTTTAAATTTTGGGGAATTATTTAAGCCTTTTATGTTAAAGTCCAGTAGGAATTTGTTTTCTTTTGGTTAATTTTATTTACAATATACAAAGAGTTTGCTGCTTTAGTCTATTTTGTTTACATTTACATTTCTCTGCTTGAACGTCAAGTTTATGTTAAAGTCCTGTAATAATTTTGTTTACCTTTTTTCTGTATGAATTTATTTTAAGTTTGCTGCTTAAGTCTAATTTATTTACATTTACATTACTCTGCTTGAGAAAGGACGCCATGTTTATGTTAAAGTCCCGTTATAATTTTGTTTATCTTTTTATGTATGGTTTTGTTTATATCTTTAATAAAGTTTATTGCTTAAGTCTCTTTTGTTTACATTTACATTTTTCCGCTTATAAAGGACGCCAAGTTTTTGCTAAAGTCCCGTAAGAATTTTTTTACATTTCTTTATTTCATTTTATTTATGTTATTTCATAAAGTTTGTTGCTTAAGTCTTTTCTGTTTGTATTATTGTGAATTTGTTTTTATTTCTTTAAAAAAATTTGTTTACTTTTTTGTTCTTAAAGTAAAGTTTGTCACTTAAGTCTTTTTTGTTTACATTTCCGTACGTAAGAAAAGGACGCTATTACAGTATTATTTACATTTCTCTGTTTATTAAACAACGGCATAACATCTCTGTTAAAAAAGTCATATTTGCTTGAGAGAGGAGAGAGTGTTGATTTTTTATTTTTTTGTTTATGTTTTTTTCTTATTGATACCAAATAAAAGTTTGTTTCTTAAATCTTCTTATTTACTTTTACTAATTTAAGAATTTTAATAAAATTTAATAAGTAAATGTAAATTAAAAAATAAAAAAATGATAAAAAATTATGAATTAAATCATAGTTTTAAAAAATTCTATTTTAACAATAAATTAAAAAAATCCAATAACTAAATTTAAAAATTAACCAGTAATTTATTATTAATAAAAAATAAATTATTTGTATCAAATATGTTTACAAAAAACCTTAAGGCCTATTTTTTTATAAAAAAGATAAACCTTTTAAATTTTTTATAAAAAAAATCAAACAATACAATTGATGAATATAACATATTTATTAGTATTAACATTTCCGAAGTCTTATAGTGTAAATAAATATTATCGTCATTAAATATTTCCCCTTTTTATGAATTAATGATCATTAACATAATAAAACCATTAACTTCAAAACTTGTTGGCTTCATTTTGTTTTACAAAAAAAGTTGCATTTTATTGTTAAGATGAGAAAAACGAAGATGAAATAGTGTTGTACAATAAACACTTACGCATTTTATTAATTAAGTATTGAATAACCGATTAAATGAAATTAGCAATTCAAATTTAAGAAATGCAATATTTTTATTGAAATTTGTTTCCGTTTGTTTGGCAAAATGTTAACCAAAAATGAAATCAATTGACACATTTAAAGGTCATTTTCTTTTTGATAAAAAGAGAACAACAAACAAACACATAGTCAAGGTTAAAAACGCCTTTTATTAAAAGAAAAAATAAAAATAAAACAAATTGAATAGTTATTAATATTTAAATATTTTTAGCGGTTTCAATAAAAAAAGCCGCTAAAATGTTGTAATATAATTAAATTTTGATTAAAAAAATATAAAAACGAATAATCGTTAAATTTTTTCTCAATAATTGTTTAAACAATTATTTAGCACTAACAGTTGGTTAACTTAAGCAATTTATAAATCAAAAAATTTAATAAAAGGTAACTAATTTTCGGTTTTATTGTTAAATTTATATTTTTATGAAAAAATAATAAATAAAAAAAATATTGAAAAAAATGTTAATTAAACGAACTCATGCCATAAATGTTGTTACCACAAACAAACAATAAAAAATAAAATAACAAACTCATCATTTTTTTATTTACTTGTAATCAATAGTTGTTTATTTTCTCAAGATTATAGTGATCAAAATGTTTAATCATTAATTAATTTAAGATTAAAATGATTTGTAATGCAGTAAAAAGGTAACCTAAAAATATATGATAACTGCAACATTAATTAAAAGCATAAAATTGGAAAGATTACAAAAAAAAAAATAATAATAAATAATAATAATAATAATAAATAAATAACAAATAAAACGGATTTTAAATTAAAAAATATTTATTATAAAAAATTATAGACCAACCCTAAAAACTGTAAAAACCTTCAAATCAATGATATGTTTTATAAATAATTGTAGAAAAAACTTTAATCCTAAAAAAATATAATATTTTTTAAGATTAATTAATTTGATTTGAGATCCTATAATTTATTTTATTTATATTATAAAGTAAAGTGCTATACTCCTCTTCTATGTGTGAGTAAAGTTTTGTCTCCATCTGTCTAACCGTTTTGAAGTTATTAAAACTTTATCAAAAATTACTTATTCATTTTTATATTTTACTAAATTTAGTTTCCTTAAGTTTCCTCTCTCTCTTATAGTAATAAATAACATTTATTACTAAGTTTGCTGATTTCTTTTTATATCTTCTCTCTTTTACTGCATTAATTTTAAATTTTTTGTTTAAGTCTTATTTACTTACATTTCTCACTATATTCCAGTAGCTTAAGCCTTTTTACATTTCTCTCATTTTGTTTATATTTTATTACATTTAATATGTTTGTTGTCTAAGTCTTTTACATGTTTATATTTGTCTCAGAAGGTCAACTTTTATTTACATTTCTCTCTTAAATATGTCATATTGCAGTCTGATTATAGGCATATTGCATTTATTATAAGATTGGTAGGCTTAAGTCTTTTTTTACACATCTCTGCGATACGTTACATTTTACGAATTTCTTGTAAAATTTGTTGCTTAAGTCTTTTATGTTTACATTTATCTCATAAACCAGTACAAAATCGTCATATTGCAGTTTGCTTTTATGTTTATGTTTGTTACTTAAGTCTTTTTTGTTTACATATTGTATTATATATATTAAAATTCAGAGTTGTTTTGTCTTTTACCATTACCAATTACGGAGTTGTCTTCTGTTTTTATAATATTTCATTCTATTTAAACCGAGAGAGTATGTTTACTGTCTAAATGTTAGCATTTTGTTTACCTTTTAATATAATTTTACATATATTGTTTTCTTAGTATTCAAATGCATGTTGCTTAAGTCTTTTATTGTTTATGTTTCTCACTCTCTCTAGTAAATAAAGTGTCAACAACATAGTGCATTTCATTGCATTTAGTTTTGAGTTTGTAGCTTAAGTCTTTTTTGTTTACTTTTTAGCTACTTGCATTTTATTTCAACAGCATTTTTAACAGTGAGACTTTGTTTATGTTTGAAAGTTGTTGTTATGCTTTATATGATTTTAGTATTTACATTTATCTTTTCTTTTTCAAGCCAGAGAGTATGTTAACTGTTAACAGGTTTTGTTTACTTTTTTATACTCTCAGCTTTTTTCTATAACTAACGTTTGATAAACACTCTTTTGTTTTTATTTGTTGTTATTGATATGAGTGTTGTTAACATTTTTAAATGATACCTTTTTTATTAACATTTCTCTGTATTAAAGTAAAAAGTCTGTTAAGTGTTAAGTTTTTATTGAGTGAGAGTGTGTTTTAAGGGTTTTGTTTACATTTGCATTTACATTTTGTGTTTATATTTATCTTTTTTAATCAGTTTTGGTTTTTGATTTTAATAATTTATGAAATTTATAAGGAAAATATAAATATAAAATTATTTCAAAACATTTAAATTATTTATCAAATATCAATAAGTTCAAAAATTGTTTAAAATATTTATATTTATTTAAAATTTCATAATATTTTTTAGCATTTAGTTTACTTACAATTTGTGCATGTACAAAATTTGTCAATCACTTTAGCAAGCATTTATATTAATCAATTATTTTTGTTTATTTATGTTATGTTTACAGATGTCAAGACATCATTAGCAAATGTGTCAATTGATTGCACATTAAGGCAGCTGCTGGAAATATTTCGAAATTTATTAAACAGGAAATGAAGCAAGATAAACTAACAGGAAAATTAACTTCAACCTAGAACAGATAAATGTTAACTAAAAGAAGCGTGACAAATTTAAAATAACCACAAAACAGCAACAAAATAATTAAAATTAACTTCAAAAAATTGCAATTAACTTAATAACAAAAAAATGGCTAATTTATATTCAACACTAGTAATTTTTATTACCCCTCTTGTCACTTTAATCTCTTCTCAAAATTCTCCGGCTGTTACCGATTTACCACATCCCTTAGTCTCAGCCTCGGAGGCCACCTTACTCACCACTCCACCTCTGCTAGAGCAAACTTTTCACAAATATACGGCCACAAAAGAAAATAATGAAATTCCTTTCGAGGAAGAAGAAGCAGCGGAAATAGCTAAATTATCCAAAACGGAAAAAATGAAAATAAATAAATCCCGTTTCAAAATTGCTAAAGTCTTTACGAATTGTACTCGGGAAATGTTTGAAATGAGAGTAGAACTAAATCGTCCTTTCCATGGTCTTTTGTATGCTAAAGAATTTCCTCACGAGTGCAGAGCACGCGGTACTTCAGAAACTAATATAACTTTAAGACTTCCCACTTCGGGTTGTGGTGTTAGAGTAGAACCACGTCATGATGGTTCTATGGAATTATCGGTGCGTATAATGATGCAAATGGAAGAGAAGTTAAGACAAAGTTCGGATATTTTAAAAACAGTTAAATGTAAGCTGCCTTTAACGGCTATGGGCATGTTGCTGGCGGGTGTGGAGGGAAAGAATAAAAATAATGGTTTAAGGTGAGTTTGTAGATATTAAATTCATAATTTAGTTAGCTGAATTAAATTTGTTGGCTATTTTTCATAAGAGTATTGAAATATTTGCTGAATTATGTTATTATTAAACAAATTCATCTAGCTAAATGAAATGAATTTTCATAAAATGATATAATTTTGTTATATTTTACATAGAATCCTTTTAATACTTATTCAACTGGTTGATTTTTTATTTTTAATATTATTAAATAACACTATTGAATTATTCTCTACATAATGATAATAATAACAATAATGTTACTTTTATAGAAATTAAGCCAGCTGAATTTTCAAACAAATTTATTGAATTATTGAATTATTTTGTAAATAATGTCACTTTTTACCAATTCAGCTTGCTGAATTCTATCATTTAGTATTATTTTATAAAAATATTTAGTTATTTCCTAAATAATAATACTTTTAAATAAATTTAGCCAGATGAATTTTTATTCTTAATAATATTTATTCAAAATATTGAAGTATTTTGTAATAAAAGTTAATTTTCCTACAATTCTACTTAGCTGAATATATATTTTTAACAAAATTTATAGATTTCTTCAATCCAGCTTAAATTTCTTATAGAAATATGCCTTAAATATTTATTAAGCTAGCTGAATACGTTTTAAAATTTTATTATATATATATTATATATATATTTTGAATATTTATTCAAAATATTGAAGTATTTTGTAAAAAAGTTAATTTTCCTACAATTCACCTAGCTGAATATATATTTTTTAACAAAATTTTTAGATTTCTTCAATTTTGCTTAAATTTCTTACTGAAATATGCCTTAAATATTTATTAAGCTAGCTGAATATGTTTAAAATTTTATTATATTGATAAAGTTTACAAAATTTTGAATTAAAATAAGAAATTAAAATTCAGCTAAATTAATATAGTTTAAAACTGTTACTTGATAAAAATTATGCTTTAATATTTTAATTCAGCTAATATGAATTAATTCAGCTAGATAATAAAAATCCAGCCAGCTGAATTTAAAATATAACGGATTATTCTCCTTTAACTGATATCTTGAAGTTTTTTATAAAGCTTTTTTAATTTTTATCCAAACTAATGTTAAAATTTTAAATTTTAATGTTAAAATTTTTTACAATATGTTAAATAACTTTATTGTTAACATAATTAATTTCTTTTTTATTAGACATGGTCGCATGCAAACAGCAAATCAATATTTAACCAAGACGCCACAAACTAAACAGCAATTAAATAATGCTGATATGGATACAACATATTCAACACCCTCTTTAGCGACATCTTCAGCGTCATCTTCAACGGCAAAACAACAACAACACAGTACTAATACGGCCCACTCATCGCATACACCTCGTGTGCGCATTTGGTTGGAATTGGGCGGTCCTGATGGTTCCGGTTCAGTTGTTGTAGGTCAAGCAACAACTTTAACCGTACGTGCTATTGTACCTGCTACTATGGGTGTACGCATTGTTGATTGTGCTGCCTTAGATGGTTTAGGTGAATCAACACAACAGCTATTAGATGAAAGAGGATGTCCAATAGATGAACAGGTAAGTGGAAATATGATTTTCTTTAAAGGCTTTAGTTTTGCTTTAAAACTAATTATAAAAAGGAATAATATTATATAAAGGAATTTCTATCAATTTTGACTTTAAAAATTGGTTAAAATAGTTTTATCTATCTATTTTAAAGGTTTATGTTTTCAAATAAATTAAAATGTCACTGCTAAATATATAAAAATCTCTGTTAAAAACAAAAACTCTGTTAAAAGTAAAACAACCCTGTTAAATAAATCTACTGTTTTTTATTATTTAGTTTAACATTTCTCTAAAGAAAAATAAAATCTTAACAGAGCACAAAAAATAATTCAAATGGTTTCATTTCATAATAAACCGTTAATATAAAATGCTAACAAAAGAAATTCTCTTTATAAACAAAAACACAGCATATTTAAATATAACAGTTACATTAAATACAGAAATTCTAAAAGTAAACAAAATGTTAATGACTACTAACATTAACATAAATACAGAGCAAAACATGATTAATAAAATATGAGTTAGGCAATCTCTGTTCCTCTCTGAGTAATATGGCTTCCGATTAAAATAAAAAAAGTGACTTACAAGCAACTCAATAAAAATCACAACAGCAAAATAAGATATAAACAAAACAACATGTTTCTAAAAGTAAACAAAGTATTAATAACGGTGCTCTCTCACAATAATAAAAACATAAACAGAAAAGAGATAAATATGGTTTCATATTCAACTGTAAATGTAAGAAACTCATAAGCAAAATGTTCCTTTTAGTAAAAAAAATTAACATATAAGACTTAAGACACAAACCATTTACTAATAATAAAAATGTCAACAGAAAAGACTTAAGTTACAAACTTTTTTTACGATAAAGTAAACTAAATGTAAATAAAAAAGACTTAAGTTACAAAGTTTATTTTGAGAATGAAACAAAATATTAATATGTAGACTTTGCAAAGGAAATATAAATAAAAAAGAGTAGGAAAGGAAGTTATTTTCAAAGTAAATAAAAACGTAACACCGTTTAACAGAAATAATGTAAACAAAATAGAGTAGCTTTGTACCGTTTCGATTTGCGTCGCTTTTTAAGAACTGAAAAAATTCGACTTGCTTCGTTTTGATCTCTTAGCGTCGTTTTCATTTCGATTTCCGTCGCTAGAAACGGTTAAATTATTTACTGTAGCATTATGGATTTCCACTTTTAGCATCACTGACAACACTTATCGTCACCTTTACATTCAGTTTTCAGATTGCGTGAAAGAAGATTCCTTTTTTTTGTTATATAACTGCTAAGAACAAGTGTCCGGTTACGGTAAGAATATAGTGTGCAATTCGCCAAAGTACATTAAATACGTAAAAAATTGAATCAAAGTAAAAGAAAAGTAATAAGTTTGGAATTAAAATTAGAAGGGCTTTTGGACTAGCACATATAACAGTAAGAACAAATTGCAGTGATAATAAATTAGCTGAAATTGTCACGCCTTTATATTGAAGTCCTTTTTTCAATATATATACATGATCAAAATAACCAAAGAATACCATTGCGCAAGGTCATAATTATTTCCTCCGACCTTAAGCAAAATACTATTTCTCCGGTTCCCATTAACTAAATGTAAACATAAAAAACGTAAGAAGCAAATTTGTTATAAAATAAAAATACTAATAAATTTAATTAAATATAATTTAATAAATAATTAATTTTATAATTTTGATTATATTTAAATAATTTCTTAAGAAATTTATGAAAAACAGACAATTTAAAAGATATTTTTTTACTAAAGCTTTCTTTTTTTATTATTTTTCTTACTTTTGGCTTCAGTCTTGATCAATTGCCAATTATTATTTTTGCTTTCTAACACCTAAATTTTCTGGTTAGGATGCGTATGAGTCACTTTTATTAAAAAAAATCTTATTAGGTCAAAAATTTGTGCTGATCGTTTCTTAAAAAAAAACTGTAACATCTTTTTTGCTAGGCAACTTTCTCTTCCTAGAGTTAAACAAGCACCTGTTCTTTTCAAATAGATTTTCCACTAGTTTTCATTATTCAATTTTAATAACACCAACAAAAAAATGTATAGAGATTGTAATCTTGTTTAAGTATTATTATGTTTTTTGTTTGAAGAAAATAAAAATTACATAGGGAACTTCCGTTTAAGCAAAAAATTTAACATAATTATGAAAAGCTGTAAAGAATTTCTTTTAAATAAATGATGACTTTTTTAACTAGATCTGCCCCCTGTGGTTTTTGGAGAGACTTTAACGAGTATTAATTTAAATAATGATAATAAATAAAGAAAATTAATAATCTTATTATAAACAAACTAATGTTATGCCTTAAAGTGTTAAAATAGAAATTAATCAAATTTGGTTTCAAATACGGAAAATAAACTTTTGCCATTATTAAGTTTAACCTTCGGCTATTAAAATGACCTAGTTTTTTTATTGGTGTGCAAAATTAGTAACATGTACAATACCGTTGAAAAGCGAAAAAAAAGTTTAAACAAATTATGTTTAATTATAAGAGAAATGTTAAACTATTAAATACAAATTATATTATATTTACTTTCATTTTTCATGAGGAAATCTATACCAACACAATGGCCCACTAAACGGACCATTCATTCTTCTAAATATTAGAAAAAAAGAATGAATGGTGATCTTCTTTAACTATGATAATGATGATGATACCATGTAATCAATTAAGTTTTATTTTAAAAAACCAAAATACTCTTGCTATACAACAGGTTTATGTTTACAATATACAACAAGTTATTGTTTCTTTTTTGTTGCTGGAAGGGGGAATAAACCGTTTGTTTAATGTTAAACTGTATGATACTTGTTCTAAGCAATACAGTTTAGTTAATAATTATGATGTTGTTGAAAGCTAAGAAGAAAATGTTTACAAAATGTAAGGGAAAAAGTAATTTCTTAACATTTTCATTAGAATTTAAAATAAAAATGTTTGCCTTTAAAAAGAAGTTCACTTTCTTAGTGTTTTTTATTTTACATTTCCGTTGGAAGGTCAACATATTGTTGTTTAGTTTTATTCTAATAAAATTTCTAGCTCAAATACATTTACATTTTTGTCTGAAAAAAACACCGTATTAATGTTTGACTATTTAACTTTGTTCCTAAGTATATTTGGTTTACATTTTTCTATTAAAAAAAGAAAAAGGAGTTCCTTGCTTAAGTCGTAATATTACCTTTGCTAAGTCGCCATATTGATATTTTGTTTCGTTCTTAAATAAAGTGTGTAGCTTAAGTCTTTTCTAAGTTTCTTGTTTACATTTTTTAAACGCCGTTAATTTTTATTTACTTTAAAAGCAAGTTCCTTTTCTTAGTCTATTTAAATATTTTATATTAATATTTGGTTTCGTTTTCAAATATAACAGTTTAAATCTTTTAATTATATTTTTGCTCAAAAGGATGCCAAATTCATGTTTAATTTTTACAAGTTTGTAACTTAAGTCTTTTTTGTTTTCTATAAATAAAATAAACTTATCATAAAGATAAAGTTTGTAGCTTAAGTCTTCTTTGTTTACGTTTTTATTATTTATAAAACGTTTGCGTCTTAAGTCTTATATGTTTACATTTTTTATTATAAAGAATGTTTTGTCTATAAGTTTTTTTGATAAGACGCCATATTTTTCTCCACTCTGTTTATGATTTTATTACTGTGAGAGAGCACCGTTAATAACATTTTGTTTACTGTGTTGTTTATATATTTTTGCTGTTGTGTTTTTATATTTTTTTAAATGAGAGAGCGCTCTTAAGGTTTTGTTTATGTTTTGTTTCTCTGTTTGTATTACAAAAACAGTAGTATTTTTTAACAGATTGGTTTTATTTTTAACAGATTATTTTTAACAGAGATTTTTTATATTTAACAAAATTTATTGTTTTCAACAGTGTTTTTTGTGTTTAACAGATTTTTTATTTATTTTTAAAGCAAAAACATTTTTTAAGAATAATAAATTGAAAAAAAATATTAATATTTTTTTAAACAAAATAGATAAAATCTATATTAAAAAATATTAAATAAATTTTTAATAAACAAAAATTAAATTTAAATTTAAAAAATTTATAATTTAAAGCACAAACAAATTTTTCTCTTCCCCAATATTTTTAAAAGAAAATTACTATAAATAAACCTTAATTTATTATTTTTCTTAAATAAATATGTTGCAGTTTGTGCTACTTACTTTTTTAATCGTTAGGTTTTTTCAATTCTTTAAACATTTAATTATAAGTAAATGCTTTAAAATGAACATAAATACAGTTTAAACGTTTTTTTTTCGCTTTACAGAAAACAATTATATCAAACTCATCTTTTTTCTTAAAGAGCTTTTTAATCTTTAGCTAAACAAAACCAAAAGAGTAGCAGAGTAGCAGGTGGAAAATAAAACACAGTTTTCTGCATAGTTGACTAGATTATGAGGTCACAACAATTAGCCAAGAGTGAAGAACAAACAAACAAACACTTTTTCAAGAACTGTATAAGTCTTGAGTCTTAAAACGTTTTAAACTTAGTTTTTTAATTTTTGCATTTGCATTTTGACATAGATTTTGTTATAGAAAACAATTTGTTTAAGTTTTATTTATAGTTATGAATGCAAAAGAAGTCCCCCAAAAACCATTGTCTTAATAAATTTAATGGGTTTTTAAATAACATAATAGAAAAAAATTAGGTAGCTGTTAGTCATTATTTGGAGGTGAGAGAATATAGGCCATCAAAATGAAAATGTATTTTTGTTGGTAAAAAAACAATATAGAAAATTAAGAAGTTACATTTTTTCTCTCTATCTTACGACAAACAATAATAACTAATTTGCATTTGAAAAAATAAAAATAAGTTATAAAAATGTTAATATAAAAAAGAATTTATTAGAGGAAAAACAATAGAACAATTTTTTCCTGACCTTTTTTCTTAAACAAAAGCATAAATTATAAAGTTTCTTTTGTGTGTATGTGTGTTAATAAAAAAATTTTCCCTTTCATTTAGTTTATCTCTAGAATAGATTTTAATTCTGTTAATATTTTTGTGAAAGCGAATGTTGTCTTTTTTCATGTTTGAGAAAACCGTTAGGCATTTTAAAGTGTAAAAGGTCATATTTGTTATGGTTAATTATTTATGATTTAAATTTAAGAAAAAAGTAAAACGTAACGAAATGAAGAAAATATTTTTATTTATTTTAATAAAACAAACTATGACAATTTTTTTATATTTTTTGTAGTTATTTTAATGTTTAACATTATAATATTGTGATTTAAGTTAATTACTTTATTATTTCGAAGACTATGAAATATTTTTCTTATGAAAAGTAACGTTAAAAATATTAAAATAATTGTAATTTCTAATTTCTTTGAAATTTTTCAAAATAAAATAGTGTCTTAAGTCTTTAGTTTAGTTGCAAAAAAAGTTTCTGTCTTAAGTCTTTTTTGTTGACATTTTTTAAATTCGCTTTATTTAAGACTGTTGTAAAAGAAGTTTATGTTTTAAGTCTTTTTTGAAAGAATTCATTTTTTTTCTAAAGATGGTTTGTAACTTAAGTCAGTTTGGTTTACATTTTGCTTGAAAGGATGTTACAGGTTTGTTTATGTTCTAAAAGAATTTTGCAACTTAAGTTTTTTTAGTTTACTTTTTGTCTAAAAGAATCCCATATTTCTATTTTGTTTTTTATTCAAAAAAAGTTTGCGCTTATGTGTTTGAAAGGACGCCATGTTTCTTTTGTTTTTTTTTTTCTAAAGGAAGTTTGTTACTTAAGTCTTTGTTGTTTACATTCTGTAGTTTCATTTATTTTCTAAAAGAAGTTTGTATCTTTAGTCTTTTTTGTTTACTTTTTGTTTGTAAGGACGCCATATTTCTATTTTGTTTATAATACAAAAACAAGTTCGTGCTCTAATTTCTTTTGTTTACCTTTTTTGTGTTTTTGTATTTTCGAAAGGAAGTTTGTAACTTAAGTCTTTGTTGTTTACATTCTGTTTAAGAAGGCACCATATTGAAGGTTTGTTTGCTTGTTCAAAGAAATGTAAAACAAAAACAATTTATTTTAAAACCGTTTGAAATTCTCTCTTTTTTATATATGGGAGAGTTTTTTATGTTTACCTTTGTTTATTATTGAGACAAGACTGTTAGTAATGCTAATTTAATGATTTTTGTAAGAAATTCAAGCAACTTTTAAAGTATTTTTATTGAAAAATTAATAAATACAAAGAAATTGTAAAAATAAAAAAGAAATTTTAATTATTTTAAGAATTTATGTAAAAAAATTATTTGTTTGAATTTTTGTTCTAATTTTTTTAGGAAAAAATGATTTTTATTAGAAATTTTAACAATTTTTAAAGGACTTTTACTGTACAATGAAATTTAAGAAAAAATTAAACTTTATTATTTAAAAAAATGCAAAGAAATTATATAGCGAAGAAAGAAAATTGATTATTTTTTAAGGAAATATTTTTTTACAACCTTATAGCAGTTCATCATGCATTATTTATTGAGGGTGGCTGCATTATAGTTTTTCGCATTAAAAATTGTTATTTAATATTTAAATTATATATATTTTTCAAACACAACAAAAGCTAAACAAACTCATTCATGTGTAATAGTTATATTTACACTTTCGCTTTTTTTCTGTAGCAAAATATTTTATTTAATACTTTAAATGTTTAAAATTGAACAGTTAGTAATTAAGATCATAATATTTGCTTTTAAAGTTTAATAAACTTAAAGTTTTGTTTAATTTTTAGAAAAATTTAAATATTTATATAATTTTTAAGGTTAAATTAATAAATTTAATTAACAAAATTTATAATTGATTTCATGGTTAAAAAGCTAATAGAGAACAAATTCATTAATATTTTCGAAAAAACAGGGTTATTTTTGATTAACTTAAATAAACCTTGAAAAATCAAATGTTATTAAGGTAAAAAAATTTTAAAATAATAAAATGAATTTTTCACTTCTTGAAAATATTTTCATTTAATTTTTTTAATTCATTTCACTTTTTCTTAATTTTATTTATAGAAAAAAATCTTGAATATCAATAACTTTTAATTAAATTGTCCATTTTTTTAAATTAAATTTCCAAAAATCTATAAACTTATTTTTATAGCCTCCACCACTACAAGCGGTGAAGATGGTATATTAACTTTGTCATTCCGCATGTAAAGGTATGAAGGAATAATTTCAGATCCCATAATGAAAATATTTTCTTCCATCAAATCAAAATCTGAGTAGTTATATTCGTCTGTCTGTTGTTGGCGCACAATAATTGACAGGGCTCAATTTCTTTATTCCTAAGAAGTTTCCTATTTGAAACCAGTAAAATCGGTTCAATATTTTAAAAGATATAGATCGATATCAGAGAAAACCTTTAATTTCAAGCAAAAAATTGTTTTAAAAATTGTTAATTATAAATCGTCAAATAAGAATGAAATGAAGCTTCATTACCATTCCACAAATTATCAAAATCGGTTCAGTAGAAAAAAGTTATAGCCAAAACTATAACAAATTTTATGTCTCATTAAGTGTTCTGTGTCATATTTAAAAAAAATACGAACCATAAAGTATTTATTTTACATTTAGGGTAAAGAGTATTGAAGATTCGACATAGCCGAATATAGCATTTTTACTTGTTTAGAATTAAATTTTCAAAAATTTAATCTTGTTTTTTATTATTTTAATTTTTTATTTTGTATTTTTTTTTTTTTTTTTCATTTTTGTATTTATGTTTTTTATTCTTTTTTATTTTCCATTTTTATTTAAATTTCTTATATTTCTATTTATTTTTAATAATCTATTGATTTGTATTTCTAAAAATCTGATTTTAATAATAATAGAGTTTTCATTGTTTGTATTTGAATATGAAAAATGTAAAATTTAAAGTATTAATTTTTATTTACAAAAAAGAAATTTGATATAATTTATAGATATAAAAAATGCTTAAGAAGATATTTTTCGTTGCAACAATAGCCAAAGAATGTTAACGTCTAATGAGCCAACAATTGATTGATAGATTAAACCAATAAAAAATACAAATAAGAACTATAAAATTTAGAAATTAAAACCATAATATTGAATAATTTTTAAAACAAAAAGTTTTAAAACTATTTAAAAATTTCGAAAGTTTTTTTTAAACGATAGAAAATTAGCTAGAAATTTTATCTATTTTCAATATTTTAAAACTTAAAAAAATACATTAAATTTAATTATTGTTTTTTTTTTCTTTTATTAAAACAAAAATTGACAGGCCTTTCGTACTACCGAAAAATTCGTGTTATTGAACAACGCTTTTTTATGTTTCAATTCAAATAATACATATAAAATATACATATAGTAGTCCGCTATAATTTTTTTCAGTCATACGTTAAACTTCTTATAAAAAACCACCATTCGTATTATCGAATAAAAAAAATGCTCCACTATTCGTACTATAGAATAGCCAATGCTAAATTTTGCTCATTCGTATTATTGACAATTCATGATAAAGAGCATTCGTTCTACTGACCGTCCACTGTATTGTTTTTTAATTCAAGAGAAAGTTTGATTTTTGTTTTTGATTAAATTTTCTATTTATTTTTATTAAAACAAATAATTTGAATTAGTTTACTTTTTCTTTTTATTTTAAAGTATATTTTTATGTTTTTTTTTTTTTTTATAATAAAATTCCAATATAATTCCTTTTTGATTTTAATATTTGTTAAAAAAGTTGTTAATTTCTTCAAAAAGTTGGCAACACTCTCATTCATATTCTTTTAAATACAAAAGTAAACAAAAAAGACTTAAGAACTGAACTTCTTAAAAAACTCAAAAAAATAACAAATATTGTTGCTCTTCATATAAAAGTTAAGAACACATGAGAGTAAAACCGTTAGAGAGTATTTATGCAAGAGGAAAAATGTAAACAAAGAAAACTTAAGACACGAACTTTATATATAGAAAAAACAAAACTGTTACTGAGAGCAGGAAATATGTCGTCCTTTACAAAAGTAAACAAAAAAGACTTAAGAACTGAACTTCTTACAAACACAAAGAATAACAGATATTGTTGCTTTTCATATAAAAGTTAATAACACATGAGAGCAAAACCGTTAGAGAGTATTTATGCAAAAGGAAAAAATGTAAACAAAGAAAACTTAAGACACGAACTTAATATATAGAAAAAACAAAACGTAAACAAAACTGTTACTGAGAGCAAGAAATATGTCGTCCTTTCACACAAATGTTAACCAAAAGTACTACCAAGTTCATTGAAACTCCTTTTAACACAAACAGTAAACAAGGTGAAACTTTATAATAATAACAAGGCGTTCTTTTATAAAAAAATGTAAACAATGTAGACTTTAGTCACAAACAAACTTTTTTATTTGAAAAAAATAATTTTTTTCACTAATTTCTATTAATTTTAAATACAAAAGTATTTTGTGTTGTAACATCTTTCTGTTACTCTTGTCAAGTATATAGAAAGACCCCGTTTTGACATGACTATATAACACATAAGACAATAGTGCATAATATATTTCTGTCACTAATTAATGGAAGTACTAGATCCATTCACTCTCTGTAAGTTATTTAATTACGTCAGTTAGCGTAAACTGTGATGCTTCACAAAGAGATTTTAGTATGGAGTTGCTCAGGAATCAATTCCTTTTGATCGCTAATGCCGGACATTCACTTTCCTCCATCTCCAAATTATCACAGCTACACCAATGTTCGTTAAAGGGAAATTCAAGTTAACTTACATGCCTTCCTAGCACATGGTGACCCGTGATAACTGAAAATAATTTAGACAAATCCCTGTGACTATGACTTAGGAATTGTCTCGAGTGTCACAGATTGAAATCTGGCCCTGGAAAGTCTGCAGATCATTTATCTCTGGGAGGTTTGAGAAAGTATTTGAAAATACTGACCAAGTGAAATTGCAACTGACTCTAAGTTAGATAAATTAGATGCAGCTAAGCTTACTATAATAATTTAGTTACCTGAGCTTTCAGTGACAGAAGTACCAAATATTACGGATATTTTGCTGTCCTCTAGAAGCTCGCATGTCATTCGAATACTTTTAAATATTTTTTCCTGTAATTTCATATTAAAATTTAATTATTTAATACTTTTCTTTCCATTTTTTTATTATGACACCTTTAAAAATTTTTATTTAATATTAAATAACTTTATATTTGTTTAGCCAAAGTATAGTTTTACATACATTTTTTGTTCATATTAAGTTACTTATATTTCTAGACCAGAAATAAAATTGTAAATGATACTTGTTTAGGAAAAAAACTATAAAAAGTGTAGATGTCAAGTTCAATGTTTTCTAAGCATAACATAACTTATCTTCTCTACAACTTATAACTTAACTGTATGTAGAGTTAAGATATGAATGTGACAATAACTATTTATTTACCACGCGTATAAATATTACTACACATCATTAAGTTAAACCTATTTTTTCTTTTAGATAATAAAAAACTGCGTGTTTTTGTATGGTTTATGAGAAAATTGTTAAGTAGATAAGAAACTGCAAAAAATATACTCATAACAACAATAAAAAGGGTATGTTGTGAACTTTTGTTTTACATTATTACTAATTGTTAATCATATGTATTTGGTTTGTTTGTTGTTATATTGAGAAAAATTCACATAATTTACCAAAAAACATTTAACTTTTCAAAATTTATTTCCGCCATAACTTTTGTATAATAATTAATTTATAAAGATGACAAATAGTTTCAAAATGTGATGAAACGGAAGTTGATTTGAAAAAAAAATGTTATATTTTTTTCAAAATCTCAAATGATTTAAATTTTTACTCAAACATAAATTAAATTCCAAAGTTGTGTTGGAAAGATTTCGTTTTCTATAAAGAATTTTTAAATAAATTAATTACGAATAAAATTGTGAGAATATTTTTTATATAATAAAAAGTTCTATAGGTTTTTATGCTTATAAATTTTCTACTTAAAGTTTGGGTTTTTTTGTGGAGCTTCCATGAATATGTTTAAAAAATAAGAAATATGTTTTTTAAAAGAAGGATATATTGCATTTTTTACTTAGGAAAATGTTTATTCTATGGTTTTGTTTGTAAGCAAAAGATTTCAAAATAAAGTTTGTGTCTTAAATCTTTTTTGTTTACATTTTGATAAACAATAAACAACACTTTTTTGCATTCTCAAATAAAGATTAACTGAAAACATTTGAGTTTAAAGTTTTTAGCTTAAGTCTTTTATGTTTACATTGTGTTTTAAAAAATAACAGAACTTTTACTTTTTCTATGAGAGGACGTCATATTTTTTTGTTTACTACAAAAAGTTCCGTTCTCTTTTTTACATTAAATATCATTTCATTTTAATAACGGAGAAAAACATTTCTAAAAAAGTTTTTAGCTTAAGTCTTTTTTGTTTACATTTTGTTCTAAAAATAATAAAAACCTAGATTTACATTTTGTATGAAAGGACGCCATATTTTATGTTTACTACAAATGTTCTGTATATAAAGTATACGTCTTAAGTCTTTTTTGTTTACTTTTTACATCAATAACAGATATGTTTCTTATTTACATTTTCTCTGAGAGGATTTCTTTATATGAGATGATTATGTTCCGTTATTTTGTTTACTTTATATTTCACACTATTATCAAGTTTTGTTCTTAAGTCTTTTTGTTTACTGTTTATTTTATGTAAATTAAGGGAAATTTAAAGAATTCCTTAACATTTTTAAATAAAATTTAAAGCAAAATAAATGAAATTTAAAGGTAAATAATAAATTATATTATAATTAAAAGCATTTGATATAGAAATATTAATATTTTTATAATTTTAACTCACATAAAATTAATATAAAACTAAAATATCTGCTTTCAGGTTATGCCCGCTTTACATACTCGTTCTAAACCTTTAGAAGAAGGTTGGTCCAAACATAATGATGATGATTTAATAGAGAAAATTTATACAGCTACTTTTCCTGCCTTTAAATTTCCCGATCGTGAACGTTTACATGTTAGTTGTGGGGTACAATTGTGTAAAGGACATTGTCCAAATGTAAGTTTTATTAATTAATTAAATTTTGCTAATTCATTCTTTGCATTAAGAAAGCAAATTATATATTACATGTGTGTTTTAACTGAAAATGTTGATATTTTGTAATCAAATGAAATTGCAAGTGTTTTTGGATTTTTTTTCTTCAGACCAAAAATCAACAAAGCGTTAATTAGTTTAAAACACACATGAAATAAAAACAATTTATTTAAAGAAGAAAAAAAAACAAATGTTTTTAATGTTTAAAACACAAATAATTAAAAAGTTAATGCTCTAAAATTAACTGAAGCAATAAGTTACTAATAAAATGCTAAAAACATATAAATTAAATTAGCAAATTAGGGAATAGTTTTCAATTATTCACATTAATCATACATTTTGAACTGTAGAAATTTAAAAAATCTAAATATATTTGCAACATTTTAAAAAAATCAAACTGTAATTGAACGCAAAAAAGTTAAACTAAACATTAAATTTTAAGTTTTTAATTTTTAAATTCTTTAAAGTCATAAATTTGTATGAAATTTAAATTGTTTGTTAATGTAATATAATTAAAAAATAAAAAATTTCATAATAAAACCTTAAATTTTGGAAAATACATCTTGGGGTTAGATTGAAAATAATTTTAAAATCTTTTACAATTTTATAAAATTGAAGATAAAGCTTAAAATTTTCATAAACAATTAATAAAGCTACAAATTTTTCCTAAAAAACTAAAATAAAAAAAATATGTTTTTTCTTTACTTTCTATTTTTTAGGTAAATTGTCGCACCAATGAAAAACTAGTGTTAAGCACCGATAAACATTTGGCTCGTATAGAGGTGTTTAATTCCCTGGCAGTGACAGCTCCTCAAATAGAGGTAGATCGTTTACGCTATGATCGCCATCATAATATGTCAGGTGAGTTGTAATTATTTTTTTAGTTTTTTCGTTGGGAAAGATAAAATTTTCTCTTTTTAATTTTCCAGTAGAGGAATATCCACCTTATGTGCGTCCTCTGGTAAACGATGGCACTTTGTGTTTATCCGTATCCAAATTAGCCATGTCTTTTTGTATATTGGGTTTAATATTTTTGGTTGCTGTTATAGTAGCTGTTACATCCTTAATAAGATCACGAAGAAGATCTTCTCCTAGGCATAATTGTGGTACTATTTCTAGTACTAGTGCACGTTTGCATAGAAACGATATGTGTAATTCTATGTTTTCTTCCAGGTGAGAGGAATTAAATTATGATTCGGGATTTTAATAACCAGTCTTCTATATTTCCCTTTTTAGCAGCGAATCTGCACAATCAGCTGCCCGTTTCGGTAGTAAATTCTTTATGCCTTATTATCCCAATGCTATGCCCTATGGTAGGGTTTATTAGTTTAATTTTTAGAATTATGAATTAAGTGTTTAAATATTTAAGTAAACGATTTCGAAAACCCCCATTTCTTTTTAATGTTTTTTAAGACTGATTTTTTATTATTATACATTTTTACATATAACTTTATAACTATTTTTAGAACAACCTATTTTTATACTATTTTCTTGCTTTTAAACCGGAAAGAATTTTGAAAACATTTTATTTTTATGGGAATAAATTAAAGTTTTAAAAACTTTTTTTGTTTTAAATAAAATATATTTCAATTTTCTTTCAAACGTATAATTAAAATGTTAATTCTTTAAGAAATCGTATTAAAGATGTCTTTAGAAAAATATAAACACAATTTGTTAAGTTAAAATTCTTTGATAAAAACTCATTTGTTGGTTTGTTTAGAGATTAAATAGTAAAATTCTCATATGGCAACTCTTTCATAAATATTAGTGAAATAAAACACAAAGTGTTTTTAACTGTCATAATCCTTAAAACAGGGATGTGTATTTGCTAAATTAAATGTTTACAAAAACAATTACTAACTCTGAAAAATAACTGTAAAGGTGAAAAAATAAAACAATACGTCTGTAACTCAATTGTCATTATCGGTAAAACAGAGTTGTTAATATAAGAAATTTTAAGTTTACAAAGAAACAATAACAAAATAACTGTTATGAAGGAAAAAAACTGTTTAAGATGAAGTTTATCTATCATAATATTTAAAACAGTGATGCCAGTATGAAGAACTTATCGTTAAAAAAATAAATAATGTTTATTATATATTGATTTCAAAATAAATGAAAATAAATATTATTTTCCATAATTCCTTTAGAAAATCTTTAAAAGTTACTAAATTTTTACAAATTGTGTTTATATTTTCTATTTAAAAATAACTATTTTATTATTTAAGTTATAAATTTATATTTTATAAAATTTTATTCTTTATTCTAAATCTAAAACAAAAATATTTGAATAATAACTTGGCAATTAACCTTTGAGGTATAAAACTATTATAATATGTTTAAAATTAAATCATTTTTTTCAAAACTACCAAATATTTTGCATTAAAACTTACGAAAAGAAAATATATTTTTTTAAGTAAAAAATGAAATTAAAAGCTAAAAGCTGAAATTAAAAATGGTGTTGGCTTAGATAATAGTTTGTTTTATTTATTTTAAATTTTAGCTGCTAAATTAATAAATGAAACCATTTAAACAAATAAAGAAAAATATAAAAATAATACATAAAAAATTTATTTTAAACCATATTGTTTTGTTAAAATTTAATGTTCAATATTATTTTTCTTAAGTGTAGAACCATTCGTATGTCATATTTTTTTAAATCGTTAAATTTTAATTCCAGATTTGAGGTTAGGTTGAAAAAAATTATTAAAAATGATTATTATTAAAAAATATATACAGTACTTTTGCCATCTTGAAGAACTAAAATTCATAAGCCACTAAAAAAACGCGGCAATGGCAAAGAAAAAAGCCTATTTATTATTTTATTAAATTATAGCAAAATGAGTTTTAGGTTAAATTAAAAAAAATTTAAACTCAAAAATTTTTAAAAAATACAAATTATATTTCAATGTAACAGAGATTTAAATTAAAAAAAATAATAATAAAGTTCCAACAATATGAATTTCTGTTTAGATTGAAGAGATCTCTTAAAAACGTAATAATTAAATTGCAGCATGAAATTAAAGAACTGTAGAACTTATTTGGATCAAAATTTTAGTTGAGAATATTAAATTTCAGAAATTGTTGAAACTTATTATTTAAACAAAATATACGTCTTCCCATTTTTCCTTAAATTTTAAAGAAACTTAAATTTTAGAAAATCAAATTTTAGGTTAAGTTGAAAAAAATCTTTAAAAGTTTAAAATTTTCGCAAAATGTCAATTGCAATTTCAAGTTATAGAGCTGTAATACTAATTTAGTTGAAATTTGTATAGCAAAAATTTATATCTAAAAAATAGCTTTGAGGTTAAATTGAAAAAAAATTTTTAAAAACTTTAAATGTTTGAAAAATTCAAGTTGTAGTTTAATGTGTTAAAGAGACAAATCTAATTAAATGAAAAAAATATAGAAAACTCTTTTATTTAAGAAAACAAATTTGAGGTTAGGTTGAGAAAATCTTAAAAATTTTAGAAATTTTTTAACTGAAGTTTAATTTTTTATAACTAAAAAACTAATTTAGCTGAAAATATTATAAAAAAATTTTATACTTTAGAAAATATGTTGAAAAAAACAGAAATTTTAGAAAACAAATTTTAAAAAATTCAAACTGAAAAAGTAGAAATCGTTTTCTTTAAATTAAATTGTATTTTTATGTTTATGCAATTTTTTTTATTGAAAATAAAAAAGAGTCTTTGCTTGCCGAAACCCGGGATTGAACCGGGGACCTTTAGATCTTCAGTCTAACGCTCTCCCAACTGAGCTATTTCGGCACATGTTGGGAAGGTGACTGATAAGCAAACAGAGCACCTGGACTACATGTCAAAGTAGTAAAAACTTAAAAAAACAGTATCAGGAATTAGATAGAGATTTGGGATATACAATTTATGGAAGAGGTATTTTGTCTAGAGATAATATTTTAATTAATTTAATTCTATAATCTTTTTAAGATCAGATTTTGTCTTTCTAAAATTTATTTCTAAGTTAACAATTTAAAGTTTGTTTTGTTTATGAAAATAAAAAATGATTGGATACTGCCGAAACCCGGGATTGAACCGGGGACCTTTAGATCTTCAGTCTAACGCTCTCCCAACTGAGCTATTTCGGCTATTGACTGACTTTAACCAAAGTAGTGTTATAAGCAATCTGGCAATACTGTTCTTTAATGTTGAATAATATTTTAGAGTGGCAAATGATGAGTTTAATTTGTTTTGACATTTCACAACAGTGATGCCAGTTGTTTATGAACTACATAGAAAAGCGCTAAAATTCGTTATTTTTTTGAACGAGAAAATTTTTTATAATTTAGTTAATTTTGAGTAAAAGTTTATTGATATTTATATTATTTATATTTATATTGATATTTATACCTTATTTATTAAATATTTCCATAGAACCTTTTACAAAGCAAAGCCCGTGCAAAGCGATTTATAATATTCGATAATCAATATTTTCTTTGTATGGCTACTTATTCTCCCTCTGGTCCTATCCGTCCTACATTGTGTCTTGTGAAACAGTTCCTTGAGAATGTGATTGAGATTAAATTTGAAAATTCTCTCTGTTGTAGCTCTTTGGATATTTGGTAATAAATAATTGTTTTGTATTGGGAATACTCTTTTCACTAGTGTTTTCCGTCCTACATTTTGTCCAGCAAAGCAGTTTCTTAAAAAAATAGTTAGGCTCAAATTTAAGAACTCTAGCTTTTATAGTTCTTTAGACATTCGATAATTAATATTTGCATTGTATGGGGGTGCCCCTTCCCTTGGTTCTATCGGAATTTTTTATAGCCTATATAACTTTCGGATATATTGGGATCATTTTTTGAAAATTTCGAAATTGCCATAGCCATTTTGAATGCTCACGTTACATACATACATACATACATACATACATACATACATACATACATACATACATACATACATACATACATACACACACATACATACATAAATACACACATCCTATTTTATACATGTATAGATTATTTTTTCTAATTTTTTATTTAACATTTAATTAAATTTTATTAATAAGCCTTAAATTAATAACAATTAGGTATTTGATTGGCTGATATATAATTTATAATGACATACTTTTAAATTTTTATTCGTTTCTTTTTTATGGTTTAATATTATTTATAGAATTAATAAAATTAATGGAATTTTTTCTTTGTGTTTTTGTGTTAAAAATTTAACGAATTAATAAAATAAAAAGATTTGAAATAAAATTGTTTTTAAAAAATAAATACTGTATTCTTGTCTTTTTTGTCGAAACAAACAAAATGGAAAACTCAAACAAATAAAAGTAGAAAGAAGAAACAAAACAAACGAAAAGAAGAATAATTTTAACGTTTCTTTTTAATTTTAATTTTACTAGTAATTATTGTTGTTGTTGTTGTCTTAATAAGACTAAAAACGTCTTATTACATTTTGTTGTTGTTGTTTTTGTGTATTGATTTAGAAGAGCACATCATCATCACCTTCATCCAGAATGTTGGTTACTTCACGTACATCAATACCTTGTTGTAAAAGTTCAGCCTTTTTGTTTTCGGCTTTTTGACGAGCTTCACGTTTCTTATCTTGAATTTTCTTTAAACGATAGAATTCCTCACGTTCCAATTCATCCAATTCGGAGATGATGTAAGCCAAAGTACGATCAATACGGGGAATGATAACTGGAAATAAAAGGAAGAGAATAATAAATTTAATACAACAATTTAAAGCAGTATCTTTTACAACAAAACTAAATCGTACTTTTAATATTATAATCAAAAGATTTTGAATTATATCGAAATTTGTATTGTAAATTGTAATTTAAGGTTAGGTTGAACAGCATTTAAAATAAATCTGATTTCAATGAATAAGAAACTATATATTACTTCTGTCATTATATAGGAACAATTGTCATTAAAATTTTCTTTCTAAATTATAAATTTTAAAAATTACTTTTGAGGTTATGTCGAAAAAAATTTTGACTATAAAAAAATTAATGCTATAAAATATATGTCTTATTTTTATTTTCATAGGGAATTAGAAATCCTTAAAATTTTATATTGAACATTCATTATTAAAGGAAGGAAATTTGAGGTTAGATTGAAAAACATTAGAAATAAAGAAAAAATTTAACGAAATAAAATCTATTCTTTTTTCCAATAGTTATAAGAATTCGAAAATATTATTTAAAAAAATTGCTTTGAGGTTAGGGCGAGAAAAATGTTTAATTCTTAAAATTTTAATTAAACAAAATATGTACAGTATTTTAAAGATTTAAAAACCACTAAAAATTTGTTTTCAACTTCAATATTTTCAAGCAAAAATTTGAGGTTATGTAGAAAAATTTTAGAGAAATGTAAACTGTAGCTTATTCTAACAGTGATGAGGATTTAAAAACTACCAAAAATTTGTTTTTTAACGATTATAATAAAAAATTGAGGTTAGGATGAAAAAAGTTCTAAAAATTAGTATTGTTGTAGACATATAAACTGTAGTTTTTTCTAATAACTATGGGGATTTAAAAATCGATAATCATCATTTTGTTTGCAACATTTACATGTTAAAAAATCAAATTAGTAAAGCTGGTGTTAAGCAAAAAAATCGATATCATAATAAAAATAAGATAAAATTTATTAAAAACAAATTAAAAATTAGCTTTGAATTAAAAGCTTAAACTAAATATTTTATTTGTATTATATTATAGTATTTGATAATTTAAACATTGCGAAAAAATTATTTTATTTTTTTTATTTCTTTCAAATTTTATCGATTTCGCTTAATGATAATAATTAATATATTCGTATAAGCAAGTTAAAAAATCGATATCTTACGATAAAAATTAATATTTAATCAAATAATTTCAAAGGAAAAAATATTTTCCGTTAAAAGTTATTAAAAACTTATCGATAACACAAAAATAAACAAGATAAAAACTTAATGTTTTTCTTCTATTAAAAAAGATCATTACAAAAGTTATCGATTTTATCAACAATTCCCTATTGATATCGTTAACAAAATTTAAAACAAAATTGTTCAAATATACTTTCAAAATTTAAAAAAAAATCTTAGAAAAACTCACCGTGTTCAATGGCATTAACTCTTCTGTTGGTGATTTTGATGACTTCATCTAAGGTAACAAAAGAAGTTTGCAAAGAAGCCAACTCTACCAACAATTTAACAGCACTCTGGTAATTTTTCTTCAATTTAGCCAATTGTTGACCACCACGAGCCAAACCGGCCAATTCATAAGTATCAGCACCGTCTTGATAAGATTCGAAAACTGGTAAAGTAACACCAGCTACATTATCCTTCTTGGTGCGGATTTTAATTTGAGCCTTGGTAACGTTTTGTAAAACGACTTGATTGAAATCACCAGTTGTGAATTTAGCTTCGGCCAAAGAGAAGGCAGCCTCTTTCATAATTTCACCCATCAAGGTTTTGGTCTAAAACAAGTAGAATTCAATCAATTATAAGAAAGTTAAAACATATACACACAAAATAACACTTTAAATCAAAAGAAAGAAAAACACCTCCCCCTCCCTAAATAACTTGTCAAGATTACATGGCACTGTCGTAACTTCTACAACGTACCTCAATGATTTTACCCAAAATCATACGAAAACGCATTTGTAATGCATCAGCTTTTTTCTTTAACAAACCATGACCCTTTTGTGCACCAGCCAAACGACCCTTCATTAACATTTGAGCACTAAAATAAACAAATTTATTAAAAAATTATTACAAAAAAATACATGTTTTTTCTCATCAAAAATTTTTATTTCATTTTTATGCAAAAATCTTACCCTCTGGAGGGAAAAATTGGTAATCTATCTTTGCCCGACATATTTGTTTTTTATTATTTTTTAGAAATTTTCTTGTAGAAAAAATATCTATTTAGTATTTTTGCTTGAAAAAGTTCTTTTTTTCCTTTTACACGCAAAAATTCGGCTGCGTACGAAGAAAATCTCTAAATTGTACAGGGTCAGCTGACAATTGTCTTGTGACAACTGTCAACTAGTATTTTGACAATAAAAAATTAAAGCAGAGTTGTATTTTATACTACACTTTAAAGAGAGTTGTATAAAATAGTATTAATAAGAAAAAATGGTGGCAATTTATTAATTAAATCTAAAAATTAGATAAAAACAATAAAATAAATGAAAAAAAAAACAAAAACAAAAACCACTTAAATTTAAATTAATAAATTAATTACTTTCCTTGATTTAGAAATAAAATACCAATTTTTTCGCTTTATGAAATGGTTCTATTGAAAATGTCCTTCAAATATTAAAGGAATTTCCTCAAATGTCGATTATTTCCCTATTAAATTGAAAATAGACATATTCTTCCGCTCTTTAATAGTTGTTGAGATACACGTTTCTGAAATTTTAAAATACAGACCGATTTTTCTTGTTATATAGTTAATGTATGGTAACAATATCGTTTGATAGGTCTAAAAGAGTCTTTTTAATGATATATTAAATACTATATTTTATTAACCCAGTAAGAGTTATAACCATTTATTTGACTTTTTACTATGTCTTTTTTTCACAAATGGCTCGGTATCTAAAAAATCATTTATATAACGGTATTTTTGTTACGATCAAAATTTGTAGACAACATTTTAAGTTATTATTTGGTAGCAATTTTATTAGCCTATTTAGTACCAATTATATGGGAATATAAAAATATTTTTTAATTTTTTGTTATGTTTCCTAAAAATTCTGATATCTCACAAAATTAATGCTATAAAGGAATTTTTATTAATTCAAAACATGTATACAACACTTCAAACTTGCATTTGGTAGCTATATTTTAATCTTAACCTACTTAGTGCCAATTATACAGGACTTTAAAATTGTTATTTTTATTATGATTTTCACAAAAATACTGATATCTCAAAAATACAGTGATATAACGGTATTTTTATTAAATACATGTAAGATAACACTTCAAAATTTCTTTTGGTAACTATATTGTTTCACACCACATAGTACCAAAGTTATGGGGCAATTGCTTTTTCGATTTGTTGGTATAATTTCTTTGAAAAAAGTGCCGATATTCCCCAATTGACTCGATATTACATTATTATGATTCATATCAAAATTTTCATATTATCCATATTATATTCTTTACCATTTTATTACCAAACATTTCACTAAAATGACGATATCTCTAAAATCGTTAATATTACGCAGTTTTCACTTAGATTATACTTTAAGCTTTAATCTGGTATCCACTTAAAACGAGAGATGTGGGACTTTAAAATTCTTTGTTTTTTTTTTCATGGCTTATTTCAGAAATGTGACGATATCTCTAATATGACATCAATATAACGGAGTTTTCATATTAAAACTTAAAGGTAATACCTTGTATTTTTATTTGGTATCCCTGTTGTACCATTAAACTTCTTACGTAGAAAATAGGAGGATATAAAAAATATTCTTTTTTTGCATTTTTGTTTCTTAATACTGTGGTAGCTATATCTCAAAAACTATAACAGAACAGTATAAAATTCTATGTCATTTTGAAATTCTTTCCTTGATTTAATTAAATTTTTAGTGTTTTTGACTTATTGCGTTTTTTTTTTGTTTATGAAATTGATTTCTGTAAATTCACCAAAAAAAATCCATGAGATTTGTTTCTGTCCTATTTTAAATAAAAAAACCTATAGGATTATATAAAAGACATATTTAAGAATACACACAATAAAAGAAATATCTACGACTTTAATATTTTGGAGATAAAAACTCATTAAACACGTTCCAAAAGAAAGAAAAATGGTGAAAAAATGAAAAAGTAAATAATAAAAATGAAAACAGTTTAATATAAATGAACATTATTAAATTAAAACATAATAATGAAGATAACGGGAATACTAAACATATAAACAAATACTTGTAAATAGTAAAACGGGATGAGTAAAAGGGAAAGAGCTATAGAGAGAATTTTTATGTGTCTGTCTAACTGTTATTTATGCTCTTTTAACTTATTTGTATAATAAATAAATATAAAATATACGCTCTAGTGTTTTGATTAGTTAAGAACAGTTATGTATTTAAGAAAAGAGTGAAGTAAAATAAAGTAAACCAAAATAGAGAGAATTTAGTATGAAATGAGTTTGAAATTTTAAAGAAAAGTGTTTGAAATGTATTAAGTTCTACTGTTATTAAAAGAGGCTTGGTTCATTGTAAGCTGTATATGTGTTGGGTATATACAAATTGTTTATATGTAGTGGTAGTGTTATGTATAACAATTTTATGCCAAAAACATGCTTTTTTCACAACAACATGAAAGCAACAGTTGGCTTTAACAGGTCATGTATTGAACACAACAATAAGCCATAATTTGAAAGGGAAATGACTTTTCAACATCCTTTTCATTCTACTTCTATTCTTTATATTATTTTAAGGATTCTTACTGTAATTCCAAGGTTATGGCTTAAAGAGAAAAATTTTTAATAATTTCTTAAATTTAGCAAAACTTAAAATTTAATTTTAAACTCAAAAAATAAAAATTCCCTTTGTTTTCTATTATTATTGTTGTTACGAAGTAGGTTAACATGATTTCTTTCATTTTTTATTTTTTACAATTAAAACACCAACAAACAATGTAAAAACACTTGACACTTAAAAACGACCACTTCAGAAATCCATTTTGTGATATGAATTATATGATAGAATTACAGCAGCAGCAGCATTTCTCCCCATCTCCTGTATGAAATAATTTCATGCTATTTAATAATAGAGTTTTTTTATTGCTGTTGTTGTAAAAATTCCTTTAACAGGCATAACAGAAACAATGGTAATGCCATAAAGTACAATAAATTGAAAAGTCAACTAGAGAAGTATAAAACCAAAAAAATGAAAAAATAGCAAACAAAAAAAAAATCACTTTATCAAATTCTCGCAATATAATGCCTCCCTCTCCATTAAGTTTCACTAAACACAAACATAAACGCATACACAAACACACACACACACACATATCACATCATGTCAGGTTGTCAGTCCGTCATACTCTATATAAAAGAAAAATCTAAATAACCTAATAGGAAATTAAGGATCTTTGACACACATATATTCCAACATGCTTAATACATCTACACAAACACCTTCACACTCATATACACACATTAATATTCATAAATAACAATTGTTTTTTCTTAAATAAAGTAAAAAAATAATGACAGTGTTAAATTTATGTCTATAACTTTCGTTTAACTGAACCGATTTTAATAATTTTTGGTACCGTTATGCAAGATTTCTGTGTCTATAATTTATGATAAAATTTTTATTAAAACCTTTTACTTTTCATTCATAATTTTATTAAAATTCTTTGCAATATTTCTTGTTAAATTTTGGAGTTTGGTTCATATATTCCTCTATAACTTTTTCAATACTTAACCGATTTTCTTAATTTTTGGTACCGTTATACCGTTATACCTCGTTATCTACAATTTAACATAAATATTTAATTAAATTATTTAACTTTTATAAAAGATTTCATGAAAATTCTTTGATTTTTTGGAACTTAAAAAGTTGAATCATATATCCCTCTATAACTATTTTGAATACGTTACCGATTTTGATAATTTTTAGTAATTTTATGCAGAACTTGTTTATTTATAATTTTCATTAAAAATTTATTGAATACTTTTACTTTTTTATCTAAAATTTTACGAAAATTTGTTTGCAAGTATGAATCTAAATTTTATAGGTTAATTTAAATATGAGTCTTTAACACTTTTATTTCTGGACCGATTTTGGTAATTCTTGCAATAATAATTAAATACATGTGTCTTAATATATAATTTAAATTTCATTAAAATCTATTAAATTTTCATTCAAAATTCGCCAAGTTTTAATACGAATGATTTTTTAATTTTTGAGGTTGGCTTAAATATGGGTCTATAACTTTTTTATATTCAAACCGATTTTGCTTAAATTTGGATATAATAATTATTCACATATAGATAAATATTTTATTTAAATTTAAATTTAATATATTAAATGTTCAATAACAATTTACAAAACATTTAGGTGAATGTATCTGATGTGTTTAATGGTTTCAGCAAATATTGCTTTATAACTTATTTACTATTGATCGGATTTCATTCATTCTTGTTACGATAAAAATTTACATAAAGCTAGATATATTGTTGTAAAATTTATTTAAAATTAATTATGTTTTGTTTGAAAATTTCAACATTTTATGTTTAAATTAAGAAAGTTAGGGTTATGTCAAATATTGGTCTATAACTTTTTTAATACTTAACCGATTTATTTCATTATTAGTATGATAATTATTTACTTATAGCTTAACAATTTCCAGAAACAAATTTTATTTATATTCATTTACTTTTTCATTAATGAATAATTTTAAAAATATTTTTTTTTAAAAGCGAAATTTCTTTAAAATGTTTCTTTGGCTTAAAGAGGAATTTTCTATAGAATTTTCTTTCTAGGGAAAATTTTTTTATTAAATTCCATTATTATATTTTTCCTACTGGTTTTTTATTCCTGGCACATGCTCAACAGAAGTTTATTATTCGTATTATATAGTTAAAAGCAGCCAGCAGCCAGTCAGCCACAGTCAGCAAAATATCAAAAGAATCTCTATGACAAAGAATTTTCAATATACTTTTCATTTCATTTGGTTTAGTGTACTAACAAATTTCAAACGAAACGGTTCAGCAAATTAAGAAACAATAAAAACAAAAACTGAAGTAATTTGCATAAAGAAATTCTATTAAATAATCGAGAGAAAATCATATTAAAATTTAATTAAATTTAAATAAATTTTGAAAGTTAATTTAAAATAATAAAGTAAGATTTTAAAAAGAATATATATTATATAACTTAAGTTTTCAATATTCCAAGTGTTTATTAAATTGAATTTCATTTGAAAATATTGTGCTTTTAACATCCTCAATAAACATTATTTTCATAATATTTACCATCAGTTCTCTTCTCCTTTATTTATACATATTTCTCCTTATTATATAACTTTAATAGTAATAGATAAGTTGAAGACTCTAGTTTTTAAACATCATTATTATCATCATTATCATCATGATAATTAAATTTAAATGTTTGATGATGATAAAGTGAAGATTATGTTATTTAAGATTTCAAGTACTTATTCAATCTAATAAAATTGTATTTTATTGTTGTAGTAATTGTAATTTAATAGGATTTCTTAAAAAGGTAAGGGTTTTCAGTTGTGAAGAGCTCTTAAGTACTACAGGTGGTTAATTGAGAGAAATTAAAAGATTTAAAATGAAATCTTTTAAATCAAATTAAATTTGTATTTAATAAAACGTCTACCAGAAAATATAAGAAAAAATATTTTATAGTATAAATTAAATTCAAGGATATTTTATCAAAATGTTTATTAATATACCAGGATTATTGGTATTTAATATCAACGAAATTGGTTTAATAATAAATACGTTATGGACCGATATTTGGAAAAATCTAAAAATTTATAATGATTTATATTGAACATTGTAAATGTTTATTGAAAAGTGAAAAGAATTAAGATAAATCTAAACGAATTATGAAGCTATATGTAATTAATTATTCTACCAAGAATCAAAAAAATCGGTTCAGTATTAGGGAAGTTATAGAGCAATATTTGCAACAACCTAAAATTTTACATGAATAATTGCAATCAATTTTTCAATTAAAAATAAACAGAAATAAACAAAATTTGTACAAACTATTGAGCCATACATTAATAAATATCTTACTAAGACTTAATAAAATTGATTTCGAAATAAAGAAGTTATAGACCGATATTTTAAACAACATACAAATTCACATAACTTCCACCCCCAAACAGTTTAAAATTAAAATTAAATTAATACAATACAGCTATATGTGATTAATTATCATACCAACAATTAATAAAATCGGTTCAGTAATAAGGAAGTTATGGAGCACTTCTTCAGACAGCCTCTAAATTTACAATCATTAGCACAGAAATTCATAATTTTTTTATTGAAAAGTAAATTGATTTAATTAAATTTAAATAAAGTATTATCATCATACCAAGAATGAAGAAATCGGTTCAGTAATAAGCAAGATATAGACTGATAGTAGAGACAACCGCAAAAGTAATGTCTATTATCATATAGATTTTTAATGAAAACTGAAAGTATAGATAATTAAGAATAGAATATTAGAAATTATGCTGGTATCAAGAATATCAAAAAGAAAAAATAAGAATATAGTTAATGCTATAATAGTTCATATACCATTGAAATTCGTATTTTAATAAAGTTTTTGTAAAAAAAATTAATTTATTTTAAAAAATATATTAATAGTATATTACTTACCAAGAAAAACAAAAGATGGAATTTAGACAGAAATTTGAAACAAAACTTAAAATTTATATTAATTTTTCAGAAAAATTTAACAGATTTAAATATAATTAGAGTAAAATATCTAGTTATAACCAATTAATGCTGGCACCAAAAAATTAATAAATAGTTATAGACCGATATTTGGGTCCCATTCAAAGTCTAAAACTTCTCACAGCTTCCCGTAGACATTTAAGAAATAAAATATATACATTTTAATAAAACGTAATACAAATCAGTTTTTTTATTAACCCTAAACCATGTGCCAAGTTCAAAACAATAGGTTCATAATTTCTTATAGCTCCTTCATAATTTCTTATAACTTCTTCGAATTTTTCAACATGGATCTATAATTTCCCCAGTTCCCAAAAAAAGTCCTAAGCGAAAAGAAATTTTTAAGAGCATAAATCTGACGAAAATATGCTAAATATATATTATATAATATATATATATATATATTTGAACAAACATGTTTTAGAAAAGATTTTTTTCTGTAGATGCCACCTGAAGCCCACATTTACTTTCTTTAAAATTGATAAATATAATGATTTAAAAATATTTATTAAAATTTCAAATTTATTTTTATTAATTATTTTTTATTTAAAAACTTATTTTGAGGTTAAGTAGGGTTCGGTATTGTCTTTGTTTAAAGTTCTCTTTCGTTTATATTTCTCTTTGATTGCTTTAAAAATAATTCCCTAAAAGATTTTTATTACTTTTTACAAAATTCCTAATTAATTTTTAATATCTTTATATTTTTAATCATTTTAATATGTTAAACAGACATCTTGTTATCTTTATTACTTAATTAATTCTCTGTTTCTTTATCTTATACAATATTTCAGTTCATTTTTTCAAAAAACATTTAATAAAATCCAATTAATAAATTGTTTCGGTTAAACCAATTACCGCAGCATCAATATTATTATTGTTTACATTTTAATATCCATCCCGTTATATTCTTATACATATTGTTTGTGTAGTTGTTCTGTTGTGTTGTTTGTGTGGTGAATAGCGACCATTTTAATTGAGAATTATTGCTTTAATGCCAAAATACAATTAACGGTTTGTTTGTAAACAAATGATTGAAAGGTTAGAGTGGCCAGATTGTAAGATTTTGTTAAACAGGATTACAATTACCATTTTGAGATTCAAGTAGGGATATCTTTTAGGATTAATATTTATCATAGAAAAATGTATTAATATTTGTAATATTTATGTTAAATAACAAAATGAGAGTGTTAACTAATAGCCAAAGAAGTGCTTAAATAAAATTATTTCCAATCTTAATGTTAAGGCAGTTTCTGTGTGAAACTTTGGCATCACTTTTAATAAATAACAATTTAAAATGAAGAGAACCTAACAAAACTATTAAAGTATGTTTAAAATGTATATATTGACAATAATTAAAAAAGAAATTAAAATTTAAAGCAACAACAAATTAATTAAGAGGAAAATGATCATAAAAGACTTAATTAAAAATAAAAATGTCTGGGTTTTAGGGTTAATAGTTACAAAAACTAAGGAATCTATAAAAAAGTAATATTTTTATAATTTTTTTAAAGTAATATTTATATACGATACCTATTGAAATTTATGATGATGGGTCCATATTATCTTAGCCCCCATGCAAATGTTCATTCCGGAATGGGATTTAAGGACACAAGAGTCCTAAATATAAAAAGATTTTAATTAAATTTAGCACAAAATAATAAATTTTTGGTATTTGACCGACTGCCTCTTTTTAGTTAAGATATAAAATGGAGTATAAATTAATAACCGAGGATCGTTATGATGATGTTATACGTCATTTAAGAGATAATTTCTTTGCCGATGAACCCTTAAATAAGGCAGCAGGATTATGTCGTCGTGGCATGGGTCATCGGGATTTGGAACACCATAGTTTGGAAACCTTAGAAGATAATTTAAGCTTAATGGCAGTAAATGAAAATAATGAGGTAAATAGATCTTTAAAATACTAAAAGAAAATAATACTTATAAAATTTCGAAATCTTTCCAGATTGCTGGCGTTATATTAAATGGTATTTTACACCCAGGCGATATAGAAAGTAGCCTAAAGAAATTGGAACTAAATGATGATGAAAAATTTAAGAAAATCTTTAAACTTTTATATTCGTTAAATTTTAAAGAGAATATTTTTAAACATTTTCATGTAGACAAAGCTTTTGATGTGCGTATATTATCGGTAGATAGTTTATATAGAGGTAGGGGTATAGCCAAAGAATTGGTTAAACAAAGTGAGGATATAGCCAAGGAATATGAATTTAAAGTGAGTATGAAAACCTTAAAATAAATTTAAATTTTAATTTAAATTTAAATTCTAATTTTATAAACAGCTAATGAAGGCGGATGCCACGGGTATATTCTCACAAAAAATTTTAAAATCTTGTGGTTTTGAGGTGCTATTGGAACAGTATTATAATAAATATGTTAATGAGTTTGATGAGCCCATATTAAAAGTTGAAGCTCCTCATATTAAATTACAATTATTGTATAAAGTTTTAAATTAAAAAAACTGTATTTCCTGACAAAGGAAATATTTATATTTTATTAAAAAATGTTCCCAAAACTTAATGTTACTATTTTATATACCAAAAAAAAACTGAAGAAAATCTTACATCCCACGATATTTTTTTATAGTTATAAGACAATAATTTAAACAATAATTAAAAAGGGGTTTTGAAATTAAAACTCAGTAAAAAATTGTTTAATGAGTTTTAACAATTTTTTTTAAGAAATTTATTTTAATTTAAAGAGTGAAAATCCCCTGGATAAATAATATGCAATCAAATCAAACTATATATATAGAATAAAACAGTATTATATTATAATATATATGTAAATGTGTGTTATAATTTTTAAATAAACCGAAATTTTATATAAGTGTGAATAAGTTAATAAAATTTATTTAAATAAATTAAATAAAAATAATCAACAAAATATTTAATAAAATAGTTAAATAACTTGAAAAAAGTTTTATTTAAAAATCAAAGAGTTTAGGGAATAAATATATATAATCTTGATGATCTGTAATAAGTTAAATAAAATTAAAACTTATTTATTCGAAATCTCAAATTTAAACGAGCGATATTTTTAAAATTAAATGATTTTGTGGTATACCATACCATTGAAAACTTAAAGTCTTCTACAAATTTTTTTAAGATCAGAAAAGCGTCTTTCTAAGACCAGCTTACGTAAAATAATAAAAATGGCATTTTTGAATAAAAAATCCCATTTTTTTTTAATTTTTAATTATCCGATATTGTAATATTAAATAATTTTATGGTACGATATGTATACCATATAAGAGCTTTAAATGTTGTCTCTTAATTTTATTATGAAAAGATTTCTGTTAATGGTATAATTTTGAGATATGGCCTATTTTGTACAAAAGCTAAAGTAAAATATTTAAAAATGTTTTGCTCATGCTCCAATTAATGATGTGATATTTTTTATAAAAATAATTTGTTAGTATGATATGTATATCATAAGGAAGCTTAAAGTGTTGTGTACAAATATTGTAAATATTAAAAACGCCGTTATAATGGAATATTAAGATATTAAGTGATTTTGTAAAACAAGCTATAGTAAAATAATATTAAATGTCATTTTGTCTCTGAGCTAATGACCTAATTTTTTTATTACTAACCAATTTTGTAGCACAATATATATACCATATGAAGCTTAAAGTGTTGTCTACAAATTTTGTCATGAACAAATTTATTAAAATGGTAAAATTTTAAGATATGGACCATTATGTAAATCAACCCAAGGCATAATAATACAAAACGTTTTGTTGATCCTGTTTAAATATATTACTAGAAAAGTCTCCTTAGACCCTTTCTAACGATATCCATAATGATTAAAATAATTCAATATGAAGTTAAAGAAATGGATTTATGTATCATAATTTGAGGATCCCATATTTGAGAAATATATTTTGAAATAATTATTGCTTTTTTAATTTAGTTTATGAAAAACTCTGATAAAAAATATTGAAAAATATCTATAAATTGTATATCTTGGTTTATGGGATTTTTACTTCTCAGTGTATTCGTGATACCGACATTTAACTCTACAGTGCTACCATATTTATGCGAAAATTTTAAATTTTCATAAAAATCTTTCAAAGTAAAAACCTTTTCAAAATCAAAACCTTTTAATTCTTTAAATACCTTTATAAATTTTCATGTAATTTTTTATTTATTCCCCTTTTTCTACGTTTTTATTCTATTTGTTTATACATTCTTAACAAAACATGTGGCAATATTTTCAACTTACACGTTACCATTTCCTGGTGAATCATCAATTCTAGGAAAAAGCAGCATCTAGTATACAGCTGTTGTTTTGTTTACAAAAGAAGTTTTCTCCAGGATTTTTATAAATTTCTTAAGAAAAATGACCACAAATCAGGTAAATTCTAACAAAATTTAATAAATTTGATAAAAATTAATTCAAAATTTTTATAGGCTGAGGTTCCCACGCCCAAACGACCGTGTAAAGTGATAACTTTACAAGAGAAATTGGCTATATTAAGGCAACTAGAATCTGGGACTTCCCGACGAGAAGTAGAACAAATGTTTAATTGTTCCCAGTCCACTATAAGTAGAGTATTAATGGGTAAGGAATCTTTGCTACAAGATGCCCAAAATAATGTCACTAATCGCCGTGAAAGTCTAATAAGTTATAAAGAATTAGATCAGGCCTTGAGTCAATGGGCCAGAGAAATGAAATCCACAGATTCAGTGATTACCTCAAAAATGGCACAACAAAAAGCAGAAGAATTGGCAAAAGCCTTAGGGCATGATCTCAGACCCTCACCCGCCTGGTTATATAAATGGAAAGAAAGGGAAAATATAAAATTTGCTAAGAGGAGTAAAGATCCGGAGGAAATTTTAAAGGAGTTTTTGGATAAAAGAGAAAAATCCTATGAAATGCATAGAATACGTCAGGAAAATTTTAAAAGAATAAAATTAACTAAACAGGCTGCAATGAATCAGGAGAACTTTAAAGAAGATATAAACAAAAAAGAGGAAAGTTTTCAACAAGTTACAACAGAACCGCAAATGTTGAGGGAGCCGGCAGAAACCCCACAAATTATGAAAAATAGACCTGAGGAGGATTCTAAAAACGAAACCATGGAGGATAGTCCCAATAAACCTAGACAGAAACGCGAATATGTTAAGCGTTTGCCTATGATAGATGCCTCAGGGGTAATATATCGTAGTCGTAAGGAAAAAACTTTCTTAACTTTGCTACAAAAATTAGAAATCTTGCAACGTTTAAAAAATGGAGAACGTCGACATGATTTAATAGCTGAATACAAACTAAGCCAATCGGCTATGTCACAAATTGTAACAGACGAGGAGAAAATCCTTAAACTGGCAGCCGGAGGACAGAATCTACAAATGAAACGTATACGAGGTGGCATATTTAAAGACGGTGAGGCTGAACTCAATGCTTGGGTTAAGGAAAAAATGGAAATGGGTGAAAACTTAACACGTACCCAGATCAAAAATCACGCCAAGGAAATAGCCGAACGTTTAAATATTGATTTTAAAGCCTCTACAGGATGGCTAGAGAAATGGAAGGTAAGAATGAATTTAGATTTCAATGAAAATCAGGTATTACAAAGAAAAGTACCACAATATGTGCCCAATGAAGAGGATTATCAAAATCATACGCAGGATATTAGTTATGATCCTGGCAGTGATAATGAAGAGTATTTCCATACAGAAATTAAAACAGAATTGAGAGAATATGATGAGGAAGATTATGCAGATGATATGGAAACAAATGAGGAGTTTTCATATAATGAAGTAGAACAACAGCCAGATATTAAACCAGAGTTATTGACACCACAACAATTTTATTTACAAACCATAATGAAAGATTCTCAACAAAATACACAAACACAGCAAGAAGAAGAAGAAGAACAAAGTCGTTATGAACTAGAAACTCATGAAGAATTCGAAGATCAGCCGGATATCAAACCATTTCAGGGTTTACCGCCTCATTTGACACAAACTGAGGAACATACAACGCCTAAGGAGACGTTACATGAAAAAGTATTAAAATGGTTAAATAAATATAATATACCCCCTACAGGGGCTTCAGAGTTATTACAAATTTTACAACCCCACCTTAAGGAAACCTCTAATGGCTCATCATCCTCCTCTTCCTGTGCAACTTTAGCTAAAGAAAATCAACCATATTTTTAAGTATTAAAATTTAAGTACTTTATATTAAAGTATTTCTTATTTAGACTTTTTTCTTTTAATTAAATAATTTATTTAATATATTTTATTATGTTTGTGAGTAATTATTACGATTCTTTTTCTTTTGTAGTTTATTTAGTTAAATTTCCTTTTGTGTTTTTGTATTAAGCTTATTTCATTATTATGATAATAAAACATTTATATAATAACAATAATTAATATTTTAATTCCTTGGCTTTATCATGGGCACCTTCAGTAATCATTTGTAATTCAGCCTTTTCACGTTCCGGCTTAATAACTGTGTAATAACGGTAGGCTCTCATGGCTAAAAGGAATGTGCCATACAATGTCACACCCAAGCAAGTGTAGACAGCACCACGATGTAATTTATCCAATAAAGTGTTGGCCGATACACGTTTCTTTTGCATTTCGGGGAAATTGTTTTTAAAAAGCTTCAATAAAACTTTAAAATATTAGTGTTTTATAACCTTTTTCCAGGTTTTGGATATCTCAAAATACAAAACAGCTGTTTAGCTTGTTCTGTTTCGATTGGCATTCATTGGAAATGGTTTACGTCATAATTTAATAATAATAGCATTAAGAGAGCAGCCACAAGTATTTAAAAATTAAGTTTAAATAAAAATCAGTTTTAAGGGATAATTTCTTTTTCTGTGGTCATTATTTAAAGAAATTTTTAAAACATTTATTTAAAATGTGAATTTTTTATTAATTATCACACTTTTGTTTCTATTAATACAGTAAACAATTGTTTTAGCTTGTTCTTCTCTCTCAGGGCACTCAAAGGGAATAGTCTTTTCAAATGATAAAATGACATTAAGCATTTTTAGAGTTGCCAATTAATGCAATAATTTGGTTTTATAAATTATAATATTAAACTGACAAACAACCACCAGATTTATGAGAAATTTTTAGTGGAGTACATATTTCGTATAATTTTCTACGAGTTTTATAAAAAATCTTCAGGTTTTCTTTATAATTTCTTTTAATTAGTCATATTTCATGTATGTTTAACCAGTAGGTAACTTTATTTCGGTAAATAGTAACTGCTAACGCCGTTACTAATTTTACCGTCTCTAATTTTATGTTTTGACATTTAGAAAAAAATTTTTTGGATGACTTTCTTTTGCAAGTCTGTATAATAAATTTTTGCAACGCCACGCCATGTCGGGTCTTAATTTAACCGTAAAAGTGCATCCCGTAGTTTTATTTCAAGTTGTAGATGCCTACGAAAGACGTAACGCTGATTCCCATCGTGTTATAGGCACTTTGTTGGGTAAGAAACAAGAAATTTCCATTAAATCTCTAGATCCGTTAAAGACACGTTTGTATATCATCTCTCTAAAAGGTTCTGTTGACAAGGGTGTTGTTGAAGTAACTAATTGTTTTTGTGTGCCCCATAAAGAACATGACGATCAAGTAGAAGCTGAATTGAGTTATGCTTTGGATTTGTATGACTTAAATCGTAAAGTTAATCCCAATGAAAATGTTGTTGGTAAGTTTTGCTAAAAACAATACAAAAACATAACCTCAAATTTGAATTAAAAATAATTTCTTCTCCCTCTAGGTTGGTGGGCCACTGGTAATGAAGTAACCAATCACAGTTCTGTTATTCATGAATACTATGCTCGTGAATGTAACAACCCTGTCCATTTAACAGTAGACACCTCCTTGCAAGGTGGTCGTATGGGTTTGAAAGCTTATGTTTGTATTCCTTTGGGTGTTCCTGGTGGCAAAACCGGTTGCATGTTTACTCCAATACCCGTAGAAATAACTTGCTATGAACCCGAAACGGTCGGCATTAAATTGTTGCAAAAAACTATTGGCGTGTCAAACCCCGAACGTCCCAAAACTGTTTCACCCATGTTGGACTTGGCACAAATCTCCGAAGCTGCCGCTGAATTGCAGTCTTTGCTGGATTTAATTTTGAAATATGTAGAAGATGTCATTGCTCACAAACAACCTCCAGATAATGCTGTTGGTCGCCAATTGTTGGATCTGATTCATTCGGTTCCTAATATGACTCATGAACAATTTACCCAAATGTTTAATGCCAATGTTCGTGATTTGTTAATGGTTATCACTTTGTCGAACTTGATTAAGACACAATTACAATTGAATGAGAAATTATCTTATTTGCCCACAAATTAAATTTTTAAGTTGGAGACGTTTCTTTTAACATTTTTTCGTCATAATTAACATTTGTAAACTAGTAAGACAAAAACATAAAAGAGCTGTAAACAATAGGAGAAGTGGTTGAAATTTTGTAATAAGAAAGAAAAACAATAATAATGTATTATTTTAATAAAAACAAAAAGTTTATGTACTTGACACCACTTCACCGTAAGAACAGACATTTTTTTAATTATGGAAAGGAATCAAGTTGCAAAGAAGGTAAATATTTGATTAATTTAAACAGAATTTTATATATATTTTTTTAACAAATATCAAATTCTAAAATTTTATAATTTCTTAAAAGGTCGATGTTTATTTTATGAAAAATTGCTGAATTTGGATCTAAATGTTATGTGAATTTGCTAAAATTCTTTTTCAAAGTCTCTACAATTTTTTAACAAAAAATTTATTAAATTTGAAATTTTACAAAAAGGTCAAAAGTTATCATAAAAAATCAAAACATTTTCTAGATAAAAAGGTTAAAAAAGAATGACAGGCATACAAAAATATTTTTTGGAATTTGGCATTTAATGTTAATTAGTTAAAATTAAGTTATCTGCAAATTTTATATAAACAGGGAACATATAAATTTTATAAAGAGGTCATAGGTCATTATATCAAAATTTTTAAAAATTTTCTTCAAAAATCGATGGAATCGCTTTCAATTTAATTTTGAACTAATATTTTCATATTTTAAACATTTTTCCAAAAGATTTTAAGCTTAAATGGATAAAAACAGTTAAATGGGTCAAAGGTTATTTTATAAATATTGCCGAATTTTTCATTAATTGTAAATCGGTTAAAATTAAGTTATCTGCAAATTTTACATTAAAACATTTGATTAGGTTCTAAAATTTTATAAAGATGTCAAAGGTCATATTAAAATTTGATTATTTTTCTTCAAAAATTAATGAAATCGCTATAAATTTTATTTTCGACAAGTGTTTTTAATCCTGCAGTTCTTTTCTAAAAATGTTTGAAGTTAAAAGGGTAAAAAGTACCAAATGTGTTATTAGAAACTTTGCTGAATTTGGTATTAAATCTTATTTTTAAGTAAAATGTTATGAAAAATATATTCATCTTAAATTCTAAACATATTTTGCAAATTTTTGCTTACAAGGTCGGAGTTCATATAACAAAATTCAATAACTTTTGACTTTTTTAAATAAGAATAAATTAGATCACCGATCGAAAAAAAGGAAAACAAAAAAACATTTTAAACTCGTGGAAATAATGAAGTTAAAAAAATTATGTAAAGTATAGACATATTTATTTTGCCAAAGTTCGCCTTTAATGCATGTTAAATTGATTATTTGATATAACATTTAGAAATTAACAGTATTTGTTCTCTTGTTTACATATGGCAAAAAAAGAACATTATTTTGAATTTGTTTTTTACTATTAAAATGTTTGTATATAAATTAAATTATTTATCTTAGAGAAACTAACGTTAGACTCCATTGTTGTTTATTCAATATTTGTTTTTATTACAAATTGACGGTAAATATTTCCTGGTATATATTTTGCAAAACAATTCTATGTTTTGTTTTTATTGTTTTAAATTTTAAAGTTTGTTTATCAAGTCTTTTTTGTTTACCTTTTATAGTACTCAGAGAAACTACTTAAAGATGTTCTCTTGTTTATGTTTTATTACGGCAGCCATTGTGAATGGTTGTTTTTCTTATGATTAAAATTTAATCGTATTAAAGTTTTTTGCTTAAGTCTTTTTGTTTATATTTTATGTTACTCAGAGAAACGAATTGCAAGTTATTCTCTTGTATACATTTTGTTAGGGAGCTATTGTTAACGGTTGTATTTGTTATGATTGAAATTTACTTGCAAATAAAGTTTGTTGCTTAAGTCTGTTTTGTTTACATTTAATATTACTGAGAGAAACGAATTGCAAGATGTTCTCTTGTTTTAATTTTCATAACGAAATAATTTTTATGATTGAATGTTTTGCTAGTAAAGTTTATTGCTTAAGTCTTTTTTGTTTACTTTGAAAAAGAAAACTATGTTTTGTGGTACTCAGAGAAGATTTCACTCTCTTGTTTATATTTTTGAATTGGAAAGCCATTGTTATGATTTGTATTTGTGTTAATGAATTAAATTAGGAATTTGCTTAAGTCTTTTGTTCATTCATTGTAAAAAGGGTTATTCTTTGAATTTCTACTTATTTTCAGTTAATTTTTAAGGTTTTTTTATAGATTTTAAGTAAATTTATTATTTAAATCAAAAAAATTAGATTTTATTCTTTATTGTGAGAACTTTTTTGAAAAGTAAGTTTCAATTATAGTAAATTTTATTAATAAAGATTTCAATTTTAGATAAACAATTGATGGATTTTTATTTTAAACAAGAGTATACAAAATTGTATAAACAAACATGAAATTAATAAACAATTAATATAATGTTTAAAACGTGATGGCTGGAAAACATTATTTGAAAATCCATTGTAATTGGTAGTTTTACAATAATAGAAAACACTTTTAAACAAGAGTGAAATAAACAAAAAATAATAATTTGATAAGTAACTGACAATGTCAGTATTATTAAATTTTGTAACAAATATTCTAGATTAATTTATTTATTTATTGTTAATCTAAAGAAACTTTAACATTTCAATTAATAAATCTCTCGACTATTATACGTCTTAAAGTCTACTTTGAAAAGCTTTTAAAGTTTTTTTTTACTATAACATGATTACAATAGTAATAGTGATTTTTTTGTATAATATTACACGGTTTAATTTTATTGCCAACTATGACAATGCATACACGTTATACATGATGGGAGTTATTGTAATTGTAATATAATTTATTGTTGTAATAGCTCGTAATAGCAAGCAATTCAGCTACTAAAACATTTTTTGTTGTAAATTGTAATACAATATTAATACAACAAAAATTATTAGAACTGTATAAAAGAAGCCAATGAGTCAAACTACTAGACCAGCCACAAGCGTATAATAACCTTTGTTTAAACGAAGGGAAGGTAAGCTAATGGAAATAATTAAAACTTACTGTACGGAATTATTGTTTTAGCTAACTTTAAATAAGAGTAATTCCCATTTAGTTTTTATTTTTGACAATTGCATGTTAAATTTGTTTTTTTAGTTATTTTTTTTTAATTTTTTGTTGACGTTTGCTTTATAAATTTATTAGTTATTCTTCTAATATGTCTGTTTTAATAAACTTTGTACAACAATAGAATTTAGCAGAAATATGATTTAGTCGTCTTATTTTGAAAATGGTAAAAAATAGTTATTGTTATTATAAAGTTATTATATAATAATAAAAAAAGAAGTAATAATAGGAAAATTATGTTTAGTTAACACCCACTTTTATTGAAGGTTATAAAATAAAAAACAATTATTGTTAATTTTCGATTTTTTATTGAAAATAATTATTAAAAATATGAAAATGATATAAATTTTATAGATTTTAAAGAAAAAATTGTAAGATTAAAGTCGACAGTGCTTTACAAATAAATGTAAAGTAAAAATGTTGTATTAAAAATTAAATATTATGTTAAAAATTTGTTTAAAATGTATTTCAATAAATTATATCTTTTCTGTTAAACATATTTTTTCTGTTAAAAATAATAATTTTTGTTCAAAAACCTTAAATTTCCCATTAAAAATAAATTTTCTATTAAAAATTATTGTTTTATTTAGATAACTAATAAATATTTTTTCTATTAAAATTCTCATTTTTTGATCAACACTTTTCAGTTAAAAATATTAACTTCTTTTCAATAAACTTTAATTTGTATCAAAATAAATTAAATTCAAAGAATTTTTCATTTTAAAGTTTGTGTCTTAAGTTTTTTGTTTTATTTTTCTTTTGAAAGCTTAAAGTTTGTTAATTAAAAAAGAGGTTTTGACGCTTAAGTCCTTTTTGTTTACATTTTATTTATTTTAATTTCAAATAAAATATTTGTGATTATATTAAAAAGTCTGCCTTATTTAAGTTTGTTGCTTATTGTTACATTTGTTTATTTTATTTCCATTAAAGAAAGTTTGTTGCTTAAGTCTATTTTGTTTATATTTTATTTATTTTGATATGAAATTAACGGTTCTTTGTTTATATATAAAATTTAGCCATTATTAAAGTTTCTTGCTTAAGTCCTTTTTGTTTACATTGGAATTTAACGGTTTTTATAAGTTTGTTGTTTTTGTTTACTTTTTAAAACAAAATTCTCAGAAAGTATTTTGCTCTGTTGTTTTCTTTATGAAGAAAGTCATTAATGAAGTTTGCTGCTTAAGTCTTTATTGTTTATTTTTTTACTGAGACGTAACGGTTTACTCTAAATTAAACTCTCACAGACTGTTGTTGGTATTTTTCATAAGGAAAAAACGAAAAAATAAAAATGTTTCCCTTTTGGAGTATTTTCAATGACTTTTAGAGTTTTTTTATATTTGAAAGGAAGGCTTTTGAAAAGTTTCTTTCTTAAGTCTTTTGTGTTTTTTGGGGATAAAATCAGTTAAATTATTAATTAATTTAAGTATTTTTTTAATTTGAAATTTTTATTAAGAATTATAAAATTTATAAAATGAAAACCTTTGCTTTTTTATTATAACATGAAAGTTATATTTTAAGCATAAAAAATACTAAAAATCGTGATTTTTAATATTTAAATTAATGTTTTTTATAATTTTAATAAAAGCTTCTTATTGTTTTCTATCATAAAAATTACATAAATTAATTAATTAACAAACGATGAAGCAAATAATTAAAATTCTTTAGAAAACAGTTAATAGATAATAAAAAAGAGGCACGGCATTTTTTGATTAAACTAGAAAAATAATTAATAATAATCATACATCACCCAGAAATTAGATTGATTTCATTTTTATTAAAAATTATTGAGTTCATTGTTTGTGAAGAAATTAAATCAAACCTGCTTTAAGGTAAATTGATATTAAATGTGTGTTTTATGGTAGATTTTTCCTTTATTTTAGCTCTATTTATGATATTTAATATGATTTCTTTAGGTTTACCACACTTTTACTTATGATTGCATAAAACGGTTAACAATTTTCCGACACTTTTAATTGCATATGCTTTTGAAATGTGATATTGGTGATGATTAAATCAAAAGAAATGAAATTTTTATTTTAAAAGAAAAAATTAACACTTTTTTAATAAAAATTCATATAATTTTCTCATAATTCATTATTTAATAAACATTAAATAATCTACATTTTTAATAATTTAAAAACACACCAGTTTTTATTATTACAAGCAGAAGAAACTGTTCTTGAAATCTTATTTCCTTTGTATTTTTGATTGACATCTGTTATAACTAATAATCATGAGGTGGGACCATAAATTAAAGCAAAATGCAGGTCAATGTAATTTTAGTTAAAATCACAAAATATTAAAAATATTATACAATATTTACATGACCCTTAAAACATCTTTAAAAAAAAAATAAAAAACGTTTTGACAAAAATTAATATAACACTTCCGTCCTTAAATTTATTGTTTTAGAAACCTAATGAACAGGAAAATTATAGTTTTTTCAATAAAATTCAAAGTAAAATCTCTTGCGTACTAGAAAAAAATTTATAATATTACAGTTATAAAATTTGTGTAAATATGTTAAGTTGAATATTGAAATGTTTTGAGGTATTATTACATTTTTTTGCATTTGAATAATGTAATTGAATCTTTAAATATGTCTTACATACATTTATTTTTGGTTTTGCAAAATCATATGCCGCTTTTTTAGGTATCATGAGTATTTAGTTTAGGGCAATTGTTTAATACTAAGCCAATGAAAAATACAGTAAAAGCGTTAAGCGAACAAATATGATTTAAAAAGTTAATATTAAAAAAATTAACGAAATTTTGATTAAATGATGTCATTTATTTATTATTTTGAGGTTAAAATTATTTTCTATTAATGTTTGATTGAAATTAGCATGAAAATTAAAGTTTTTAGCTTAAATCTTTTTGGTTTACGATTAAAGGGATGTCATTTTGCTTAATTTTTCCATATTCACATTTCTTATATTATATTTTAAGAGTTTGTTGCTTAAGTGCTTCTAAAAATGCTAAGTTTTTCTAAGTTTGTGTCATAAGTATTTCTTGTTTAATTTTGCAGAATTCTATGTTATTCATTAAATACTTATTTACATTTCTTATATTATAATTAAAGAGTTTGTTGCTTCCTTGTTCACTTTAAAATCTACTTTTTTATTTTTAAATTAAGTTTGTATCTTAAGTCTTTCCTGTTTATCTTTAAAAGGACGCCATATTGCTTAATAATTATATGTTCACATTTAGGACGCCATGTTTAAAATCTTAACTGCAACTCAAACTCTCAAAAACATGTTCTCTTCTGTTTACTTTTAAAAGGACGCCATGTTGCTTAATAATTACATGTTCACAACAACATTTTCTCTGTTTACCTTTTCAAAAGTAAAAAGTAATAAAGTTTATTGCTTAAGTCTTTCTTGTTTACATTCCAAAACAACATTGTTGTTAAATTAAGACAACGCCGTTTGTTTACTTTTGTTAACATCTTATCAAAGGTTCAGTTCTTAAGTCTTTTCTGTTTACTTTTTTATATGATAAAAATGAACGGTTAAGTATAAACAACTCCCGGAGAGTTTGTTTCTTAAGTCTTTTCTGTTTACATTTTTAAGTATTTTTGTTTTTTACTGGAATTTTAATTAAATTTCAAATAAATTTTATTGTTTTAAAGGAAATTTCTTTATTTTTTTTAAAATTTAATAAAATTACTGCTAACGCTTAACGTTTTAATTGTGTTTTCATATTTTCCCTTTATTTTATTAATAATGTTTATTATTTTTTATGATGACGATAATGTCGTTGTTGCTGATGATAGTCTAAGTTGTTGCAAAAATATATGCATTTACTTTACAAAACTATTGTTGCAGCTGCACCCATAGTACTTTAATTTTTTAAGTATAAATAAAGCAGTTTTATTTGAATTAAGCATCAAAAACAATTAAGCATTCAAACAAATAAGATCGTGATCTTAATTTAATCAAAGCAAATAAAAAAACATTTAAATTTAACAAAATGAAATACTTCGTAAGTGTGAAAAAATAAGTAAAATCCTTTTTAATACTTAAAATCCTGTTGTTTTTATTTTCCTCCTTTTTAGAACGTTTTGTGCATTTTCGTTATTTTCGCTTTGGCTTTTACCTTTGCTGCCGAATTAGATGCTGCTGAATCTTCGGCAGCTGAGAAGACCCCTGAAAAGCGTGGCATTTATGGTTTTGGCTATGGTCATGGTGTTGGTGGCTATTATGGTGGTCATGGTCATGGTTATTATGGCGGTCACGGTCATGGTTATGGTTATCCCTCCTATGGCTATGCTGCTGTCCATGCTGCACCTTATATTGGTCATGGTCATGGTTATTATCCTTACCATGGTCATGGTTTCTATCATTAAAAAGTTTTATTATAAAACTCTTTTTTCTGTGGGAAAGAAAAGTAAAGTTTGGAAGGAAAAGTATCTAGAAAGCAAAAAAATTGGAAACGCCATCAACATCAGGAGTTTAGTTAAGAATTGGGAGTGTGTAATAGAGAATTTTTTGTAAATAAATTAAAAAGAAAAATAAAAAAATGGATTTTTTTGTTTGAAAAACAAACCGAATGAAAGATTTATAGTCCAGACTATAGACTACTTTATAGTCCAGCCTGTAGATAATTTATCCTCGATTAATTCTCAACTAATCGCTTATTAAAAGTCCTTTAAATTCGTGTTGTATTCCAAAATAAATTAATTTTATTTTATCTTCTTTTCTTCGTTAATATTTTAATTTTTTGAATAACAATTATAAAACAGTTTTTAAATTTTAAAAGCTAAACAAAAATAATTTAGCTGATAAACACATATTTAAACAGTTAATTCCTTAAAAAACATCTGTAACTTATTTATGTAGACAATAACTTGCGTTTTCTTTCCAGCTTTAGCTCTCGCTTTAAAGCCTTTTGTTCCAATTCTTCAGCATGTTCCGCAAATAGGGAACGCATGGCGGGATACATTAAATGAAAATGTTCTAAATCTCTCAAAGTCACTTGCATATTATCAAAAGCTATGGCCACATTTTCCATTAATTTATTTTCATTGTTCTTAGCTTCTTCGGTAGTCAATTGTAGACGTGGCAATTTGGCATAACGTTGTGAAAAATGTGTTAAAATTGTGTGTTGTGCCTTCATTAGTTGGCCCTGTTGTATGGCTTGTGTTATGGTACTGTGTGTTTTAATTTTAGCCTCCTCAATTAAATCATCTTCCATAGTGGCTTCATGTATTAAAATTGTCGAATTTAAACCCAAATCCACTAAATCTTGACAGGGCATAGTATCACCACTATAGGTAATTTTTATGGGGTTTTCTTCGACTCCATCTTGCATGATATTTACACACACACCAAAGGAATGTGGACAATGTTTAACCAAACATGTTTTGATACTGTCTATACCAAATTTCGGGTTTGTTTCCTTTAAATTTAAACTTTCTTCCATAATTTCTGCGTTTCCTTTCAATTCATAAGAATTTTTGATGTTAAAAATTCTTTCATGATAAAAATTTAACCAGGGTTCTATTTGTTTGGGAGCCAACAACAAAACTTTTTCTATATTTTCATCCGTGCCCAATAATCTCAGTCTTTCGGTTAGCAATCCTATCAAACCAATATGATGATCAGCATGTAGGTGAGAAACATAAATGCATTTGAGATTTTTGACTACTTCTTCAGCTTTTTGGCAACCAAAAAATCTTTGTATTTGTCCTAAAGTGCCTTCACCACAATCGAGTAAAAGATAGGAGTCTTCTTTGGGTTGTATTAATATAGAGCTAACATTACGGGTTTTATTTGGTATACAGGAACCAGTTCCCAGGAAGGTTATCACAGGATATTGTCGTTGGTGAGTTTGTGAAGAATTTTCTAGATTTTGAAAATCTTCTTTAAGTTTTTCTAGTAAAGAAGGAAAATCTTCTAGTGCTTGAGTTTCTTGTGTGTATTCGGATGGGGAAAGTTTAACCTCTAAAGTGCGGTCTAGACCTGGTATGAAAAAAATCATATTATAGAATAATGTATCATCCAGTTAATAATTTTGTTATCTTTTCTTACCTTTTCTTGGCCTAAAATGATAATAACACATGGCATTTAAATCGGTTAAATGTTTTTCACATTCCAAACCTTCAGAATCATTTCTCATTCCATCATTCATTTCTTCATCCTCTAATTTTGTCTTTTTCAATTTACTTGACAAATTCGCCGTTAAACTAGAAGCCTCTGTTAGTAAAGGAAATACCCGAGAATTTAACAAATTCAATTGATATTGTATACGATGTGCTGCCACATAACCAGAAAATGTATTTTGTTTACAATTCAAATAAATATGTTGAGTTTGTGAGGGAAACTTTTCCACAAACGATTGATATAAATTATTATTTATAACTTCTTGTGGTGAAAAGTGGATAACTAAAGGCATTTCGGGTGTAGCATCAGGATTTAGTTTGGAGTTTATTAAAAGGCTTTTATATTTTTCTAAATTATGCAGAAAATCAGGAGTGGGTATATCCAAAAACATGAACGATAGAGGATTTTCATTAGGTTCACTAACATCTTTGGATCTGACAACAGTGCCATCTTCTAGAGTAACATCTACACCATTTTTAAGTAGACCTAAGAGAGGTCCTGGAGGTACACCATGTTCTACACATTTTTCTAGATTTAAGGCTCCTGGTCGGGGTTTTAATGTGCAGATGTAGCAAATGGCAATTTGTTCCACTGAAGAGGCTGTGGAGAGGAAAGTTTCCTCTTGTTTGCTTTCATCCTGAATACGGTATAAAGGCACAGATTTGACAGACATAACATTATCTTCAAAATCTTGTATCTGAGTTTTGTCTACAGTTTTAAGCTAAAAAGTTAAAATAAAAGATTTAATTATATTTATTTTTTCGCATTGAGATGTTTTCTCACCTGCAAAGTTTTCAAAACTACAAAACGTTTCATGGAATATAAAATATTTTCCAAATAGGGAGGACCATGTAAAGCTAATTCCTTAACCCCCGCATCTTGTACCGTCAAAGCTAAACCCGGAAATCCACCTATAGCCGGCCATGTGTTGCGTGTCACAAATATTTGTTCTAATCGTGCTAATTTGGTTTTATGTTCATGAGCCAAACGTTGTGTACCTTCCCCACAATTGAAGAGATAACGTGATTGATCGGTAAATAAATATACAGCAGCAGGTGAACCATTTGAACCGGCTCCTAAAATTTGCAATGTAACAGTGCCAGGAATATAGGGTGTATTTTTCTTTTTATTAGCTTGTTTTTGTTTTTCTTTACGCAGGGTAGGCTTAATAGTGTCCTGTTCTGATTCCTTAGTTGCAGCAGCCATTCCTGATGATTTCTTATGTTTTATAGGTATTTTCGTTAAAGGTCTCTGGATTAATAGCTCTTTAAGGAGTTCGTTTGTTTTGCCACTTAAAGCGTTTCTTAATGATGTGAGCAACATTCGTTTTGGATATTAAATGGTTAACGATGCCAGATACTTCCTTGAATGGTTTTTTGTGAATAATTAAAAATTTCGAGTTGGTTTTAAGGAATTACACGTGAAATTTTGTGCTTTACTTCATATTATTTCAACAAAAATGTGTGTTATTGCATTGTTGTGCATAAACAGCTGTTTAGTATGACAGTAAAGAGTACAAAGTTGTTGAAATGACTAACAACAGTAAGCGGTGTAAATACAGGGTTGTTAAAGTTATATTAAGGATTTTGTTTTTAATAAATTAAAATAATATTTAAGGGAAATTAAAAAAAAAATCATTAAATTATTTTATTCTGAAGGCTTATGATATACAAATAATGATATTTTAGTGTTTAATTGAATGAATTCTTAGCCTTTTATAGTTTTTAGTCTTTTATATTACACATGTTTGTGTGTAGGTTTGCTTCTAAATAACAACGCCGTTAAATATAATTTTCTTGGGTTTACCTTACCGCCGTTAGTGTATTAGGTATTGTTGGTTGCCCTTTTGAAAATACCCATGTTTGTGTGTCTGTTCATACCATATGTGGGATAAATTTGTGTAAAACTTGGCATTACTTTTTCGCTGTATTAGCTGCAGCAGAATTTTTGTTCCCTTTTAAACGTGTGGAAGAAGAAGAAAAGTGCCAAAGAAGTAAAGACGTGAAAAAGAGGTTGCTTTGTGAAAAAATTTTATTAAAAAATCAAAAAATTAACCAGAAATTTTAATTTATTTAACAAAACTTCCTTAAAACCTTAAAATTAATATATTTTTTTTATTCCAAAAAATGTCTTCGCGAAGGTAAATGTTGAAAAATTAAAAAAAAATGAATGAGAAGAAATGAAATCCCCAATAAAAAAGTGTATTGAAATATTTAAAAGCATAAAAAGGAATGAAAAAAAAATTGATGAAAAAATCTTTGCAAAAAAATGTGTGTGTGTGGTTTGGTAAACGAAAAAAATGCTGCTCCCCTTTTTTGCTGTGTTTCAACAAAAAGGGGGCCCCTTAAACTACAGCAGCAACAACTACAAAAAAATTTCTAGTGAAAAAAAGTGAAATTCTACAATAAAAAAAACTACAACAAAAAAGTGTCCAAAAAAAATTGTTGTGTTCCAAACCCCTTTTATAGCTTAACAAAATCAGGGGCCCAGCCCCAAGGTTTGTTGTGGGTTGCTCAACAATAAAAGTCAACCTCTTCTCTAATCAGTTTTCTAATTAGAATTTTTAATTTAAATTTATTTTCTTAAATTCCATATGTTTTTTTTTTTTAATTTATTGTTTTAATATTCTGAAGTGCATTTTTTTATTAATTTCTTTATTCTATTATTTTTTGTACAATATTTTTGTCTGTTTGTCGTTTTGTCCCGTATGTTTGAAACGGCTGTTTTTTCATTTGCTACAATTCGCTTAAGGTTGCCAGATGAAGGGTTTTGGAAAATCCTAATAAACTAAAAGAAAATATACAAAAAATGTCTAAAAAATCTAAAAAGAGTAAAATAAAAAGGAAATAAGAGAACATTTTCGTTTTACACTCTTGTTAATGATTATGATATATTATTTTGAGGTTATGTGTTAAAAAAATAAATTTATCTAATTATATGCACTATTATTATGAACGATATAGGTATTATTTTAAATCTTTCAAATAATATATAAAATATTTTCAACTTTTATTAATTCTGCTAAAGAAAAAAATTTTCAATTTTATTATATTTAATTAAAAGTTTTTTGCAAAAAGTGCTAATATTTGAAATATGAGTTATGTAATGCTATGGTTTTATTTATATCAATTAATAGCCAAAACTTTAAGCTTTCCTATGATGTCTATAAAAATGTTTTAAACCTTCAATAATAAAAATATCTCATGTCAAAGTCAAATATTTATAAAAAATTATAACGATTTTTATTAGTTAGAGATTTAGGAGTAAAACAGATTGAAGGTGGGTAGTTTCATTAAAACTCCTTTTTAGAAGCTCCTCTAATTATATTCCAATATTTTATGTTACATCTCTCAGACATAATATGCGATTTGTTTAATTCTTGAACAAAAGTCTCGATATCTCAGAAATATATTCTTGTATAACAAAATTTAAAGACAGCACTTCAAGCTTTTTTATGATTTTTGTAAAGTACACTTAACCCATTAACTGCTTAAAATATTTTACTTTAAAAATGATTATATAAAAATTAAATGCATTTTAAATATCATAATTTTAAGTCTACTAACTCTCAAAAACTAATCAAGATCTGTTGCAATACATTGAGGTCTCTTATAGTACATATATATTAAGCTTTTAACCCATTAATTGGCAAAAATATGTCGCTTAAAAAATAATATTTTAATAAATAATTTGATTTGAATATATCACAACTCTAGATTCATTATAATTCGAAAACTTTTAAGGAGTTTTATCTGAGTGGGGCATGGTTTGAATTATCTGTTTTAACCTTATCGAGATCTTAACCCATTAAATACAAATCATATGTTCTTTTAGAAATAATGAGGTAGAAAAATTGCTTTGAATTTATATAAAGCGATTTTGTTTGAAAAAAATACAACTTAAACCTTTTCAACTTAAATTCTATGAGATGACAATATTTCCATTTCCCTTTATTCATTCAAAATTGTTAATATTCTATTTTTATCTTATTTTACCGGTTGCTAAGCCTAAGATATATTTAAATATGTTATCTTTAGGTTTTTATCTTAATATTGATAACTAAATAGTTCACAGGCAAATTATTTATTATATTAAGTATTTATGGCAGATTTTTAGTTATCTGTGAAAATAAAACGTGTTGTTTCTCAAGACATTCCACTTTTTTTCTACTTCTTTTTCTTTGTTAAAAATATAAAGATTTTGAGGTTAAAAATTTAATTGAAAACAATAAAGAATGCTATAAAGTAAGCACGCTTGCCTCCACTCTTTCCTTCTTTGTGGTTACGTATGGATTTTGCGTCTGAAGATCTGATTTGGTTTTAAGTTGGAGTATTAATCAAGTTCACACTTGATGTCCTGTTCGGAAGTCAATTGTTGTGTACAGATCAAGAATGAACCTTTGTTTAGTCGAATATTTCAGTCCCTTTTAAATTCTTTCCTTTTTAAATGAATCAAATATTTTCGGCAAAAGTCTCCCACGATTGATCACATAGTAACATCTTTTTACTCGTAACAAAGAGCAATAGATAATTGTCTTCTCTGTTGAAATGTTTGTTTGGCGTTTTGTTTACTTTATACTGAAATTTTTGAATTTATTCGTACAATTCTCCATTCTTTTGTAAATAAGAGACTCTTATTCGATTTTATTTCTTTTTTCTGTTCTCTTTAAGTTTTCGAGATATAGATATCTGAAACTTAACTTAAACAGACCTATGGAGGGATAAGTAAAATGAATCAAACAAAATAAATTTCGGAGATATAAACACATTTGGGAAAAAAGGTCATGGCATAAAATTTCAAAAAATAATAATAAAAATTTATCTCGCATCTTTGATACTAAGTGGTTTACCTTATGGGTACCAAATGGTAGCTTGAGGAGTATTCTACTTTCTCGAGCCTTTTCGAGATATCAGTAAAAGTCATAAAAGTAAATAAAAAATAAGTTTTATTGCGCCACATCTTTGGTACAAAATGGTTTAATGATACGATATGCATAACTTGAAGTGTTATCTACTAGTTTTGATATAAATTAAAATACCTTTATGATATGATTTCTGGGATAACGGGACTTTTGTGAAAAAAGTCTAAGTAAAAAATTACACAAATTAATGTTATTCCTTAATGTGGCAGTAATACAAAATATTGTATATACCATTGAAGAGATCTCTTTAAGACCTTTTTAAATGTTGATCAAATTATTATCATTAATTAAATATGAAACTGGAAAAATTAAGTTTATAACGAAACTTCAGGTCTTTATAACTCAAAACTATAGATAGTGGAAATAAATTCTACTTTATTTAATTTCCTTGTGGGACGAGCTTTTATAAAGTAAAAAGCTTTTGAATTCAATAGTAAAAGGTTTTAGATATTGAGCGAATTCAATTTATTATTTAACAATTAATTTGAATTTATTTTATTTAATTAAAAAAATATGTATTTTCAATTTTTATATATTTTATTATTTTTATTTCTAAATAATATATTTAATTCATATTTAATATAATTAACTTATCTGTTTCTATATTTTTATATGTTTTTATTATATTTTTTCCATATTAAATAATAAAATTTTCCCAAATTTAATTTAATTCTCTACATTTCCCCAAATAAATCTGGCATCTCATATTAGTTTGAAGTAATGGCATCACTTTTTTTATTATGTTTCTACTCTGTTTTTTTATCGTATATTTTGTGTTACTTTTTTTTCTTGTATTTCAGTGAGTTCTCTGCCAATAAGGTTTGAGAGTATGTGTTTGTAGAGTATCTTCAGCTGCTTTTTAGCTACTGCTGTTATTGTCGTTGTTGATGACGCTGCATAGGTTCTCCCCCCCCCCCTCCTTTAACCTCCCTCTCACACAAACAAATATCTTAACTCAGCTGGCTGGTTGTATGTTTGACAGTTTGTATGTTTTGGGCATAAAAGAAAAAAATACAGTGTGATTTTTTTTTGATTTTTCTACTCTCTTTAGTTTTTTCTAGAGAGTTTTTTTTTTGGTTCTCATGTGTAATATTGAAGGAGCGTGTTTGTATGTGTGTGAATATTAAAACAAAACATTGTTGTAGATTTTAATGTAATTCTATTGTTTTCTTATTTTATTCCTTTTATTTCTTTTATTTTTCTATTCTTTATATTATTTTTCATGTTAATGTTTTAAGGTATTTTTGTGTGAGTGTGTGTGTTTTTTTTTTTTTTCAAAGACCAGCCACAAACACAACAAAAACAAAAAGTGGAAAAAAAGACCGTTGCTAACCCGTCTGTTAGTACCAGCAGAGTAATTCAATAGTATTTTTTTTCTGAGTTTTGTTTTTGTTGTTGTTGCTATTATATTTTGCCCCAACCATCACGTATACGTATTTTTTGTTGTTGTTTTCAATTTTTTTATACACACAAATACTTTTTCAAAAAAAAAAAACAAGAACTTATACTCCAACACTTTAGAACAAACATAACAACAAACATTTGTTTTATTTCTTCTTACACCCTACACCACCACAAGCGATGAAGGGGTATATTAACTTTAAAATTCCGTGTGTAACGTTAAGAAGACCCCATAATGTATATATATTCTTGTATCACATCAAAATTTGAGACGATTTAGTTTTGTACGTCTGTCTGTCTGTCTGTCTGTTTGTCTGTCTATCTGTTTGCTTGTTGTTGGCTCGCTCACATCCACAATAACTGACAGTGTTTAATGAAGTTAAGCCTGAGCAGTTTTGACTCATTAAGTGTTAGTGTATTGTATTAATGTATGTATTAGTGTGTCTGTAAGAAACTTAACATATTTACTTCACACTTATTTGTGGTGTAGGGTATTAAAAATTCGGTTAAACTAAATATACTATTTTTTTTTGCTAAAAAAAAAACTAAACAAAAAGAACGGGAAATGAAACTAAATTCTGATAGACAATCTCTGCTAAACTGACAATAATGACCTCCCTCAACCTCTTATTCTCTTCCCTTCTTCTTAACCCTTTTTATTTTTATTTTTTTCTATAAAGAAACCTTTTTTATTAGAATTTTTTTTTTTGGTATAACATGATTTTTATATAGATGTGTATAACAGAATATTTACATCTGTTATACACAAATTCTTAACAGCTGATTAAGGTCAGGGAATAAATAATATGCAAAAGCAAAAACTAGGAAATTATGTATACAAAATGGAAAAACAACAACAACAAAATTGATTTTTATTAAAAAGGGAAAGTGATTTCAATAAAAAAAATGGAATTTTCTCTAGTTCTATCCTACATCATCATAAAAGATTGGGGTATTTTGGGCATTTGTGCAAAAATTTTAAAGGGCCAATGAAATTGTGCTATCAACACTTTCAAGTATATAACGTACGATCCAGTATTACTTTTTGAGACGATTTTACGATGTCCGTCCGTCTGTCTGGACGGCAGACTGTCCATGGTAACTTTGTGAATAAAATGCAGGGCGCAGTTTTAAAAATATCTTAATGACATTTGACATGTGTCATTATATTGGCCTCGGGATGATGCCTATTGAAATTGCTGATTATGGGTCCATTATTTCACCTAACGAACCTACAAATGTTCCATTCAGAATGGGGATTTAAGGTCACAAAAGTCTTAAATATAAAGCATTTTGAATGAAATTTGACACATATAAGTCTTATGATATTCTAAAACGAAGTGCTAAATAATACGAGGATCGGTTCCATATTTTTCAAAGGTTCCATACTACCGCTCTTCGAAATATCACTTTGAAGGGTTTAAATTTCAAATTATGACAAAACATAAGCAAGAAACGATGTAAGAAATTTTACGAGAGTCGGTCCATAATTATAATATACTGAATTCTTAAACATAAATTAAGAAATATTTTTATACTAGGGTCGTTCATTAATTTTCGATTAAATTCCAGAAAAATAAAATAGAGGTTAGAAAGAAAATATTTTTAAAAATGAGAATATTGAAAAAAATGTAAACGCCACATTTTGAGAAATCGAATTCTATGGAAATTTATGTTAAAAAGTGATAAATTTCAGAAAACAATATTGAGGTTAGAATGAAAAATATTTTTTAAAATTAAAATTTTGCAAAAATTTAAATACCATCTTGAAAAGTGTCTGATTCCTTTAAAATTTTATTGAAAAGTGTTAAATTTCAGAAAATAAAATTTAAGGTTAGAATGAAAAATATTTTTTAAAATTAAAATTTTGTAAAAATTTAAATGTCATGTCTTAAAATTATTAATTCTATTGAAATTTTGTTAAAAATTGTTAAATTTCAGAAAATATAATTGAGGTTAAGATGAAAAATATTTTTAAAAATTAAAATTTTGTAAAAATTTAAACGACATTCCATTATTTTGGAGTCAAAAGGGATAAATTTATTTTTTAAGTCTAAATTTTAAAAATATTAAATTGAGGTTAGAATGAAAATTATTTTTAAAATTAAGAATTTTGTAAAAATTTAAACGTTATTCATTTGAGGAGTTGAATTTCTTTCAAATTTTATTAAAATGTGTGTAATTTTAGAAAATTAAATGGAGGTAAGAATAAATAATATTTTTTAAAACTACAATTTTGGAAAAATTAAATTGCCTTCTTTTGAAAAGTTCTATGCATGAAAGTTTAGTGGTCTATTTCAGAAAAATAAAATTGAGGTTAGAGTGAAAAATATATATATTTTTTTAATTAAAATTGTGTTGGAATGTTATTGTTATCTTTGAAAAGACTTTTGAATAGTCTAAATCTTTTGAAATTTATTTAAAAAACGTAAAATTGCAGAAAATCAAATTGAGGTTAGAATGAAAATTATTGCTATTTATAATAATTTATGTTTCTAAACTCTTGGGTTTTCCCCTTAAAGGCTACAATTGTTTTAGGGGAATTTCTTAAATATTTCATTTATCAGCTAAATAAATATTTATTAAACTAAAGATGTTAAAATTTTATAAATAATAAAACAATTATTTGATTCAGCTAAATAAATAAAATTAATAAATTTCCTTTCTTAAATAGGAAATGATTATAAACAAAAAATTTATAAATAACTTAAAACAGAAATATAATTGTCATTTTTTATTTTTATAAAAAAAATCATTAATAAAACTTCATTTTTATAGTTTTAAATGTTTAAGTTGATTTAAAAATCATGAACTTTATGAACCTTAACCTCAAATTTTATATCTCTAAATGAAGTTTTATATTAGAAAAAATAATAAAAATTATTATTTTGAATTCCTTGTCTTAAAAGGAACATAATGCAGTTTTTATTTTCTTCAAAATTTAATCATTTTAAATATATTTCAGCTTAACCTCAAAGTTAATTTCCTTAATTTTAATTTTTATAATAAAATTGTTATTGTTTTAAAATTTTTTAGTTTAAAGGAATATAAAGCAGTTTTGATTTTCTTCAAAATTTAATTATTTTAAATATATTTCATCTTAACCTCAAAGTAAATTTCCTTAATTTTAATTTTTATAATAAAATTGTTATTGTTTTAAAATTTTTTTAGTTAAAAGGAATATAAAGCAGTTTTGATTTTCTTCAAAATTTAATTATTTAAAATATTTTTCATCATAACCTCAAAACTAAGTTTCCTTAATTTTTGCTTTTATTACAAAAATTTTCTTTCATTTAAGTTTGATGTCTTAATAGAATCCATAAGTAAGTTCTATTTTTGTCGAAATTTTCATTATTTCAACTGTTTTTTTCAAACTAACCTAAAAATTTATTTTTTCTATTTTAGGTTTTTTAAAGAAAACATCCTTATAATGTATATTCATGTTTAATGTTGTTTAATGACTCTCAGTAAGCTTTCAAAAATGACTTTTTAAGAAATAATTCTATAACTTTTGAAGTTGATGTTGATTCTTTAAAAAATCGCAAAAAAAAAAATTATTAATGAATTGTAAGAAAAGAAATTTTGTATAGTAGAAAGTCCTTGTAGATGTCTTTAAAAACATGCTTACATGTTTGGGTTATCGCTTAACCCATTTTTTTAATTTTGGAGAATTTTTAAAAAATTAACATAACCGAGGTGGTCAACTTTAGAGGGTCACTGACTACAGCCCTGACCATATAGGGGCTTGTATTCCTACAAATCAACTCAAAACAACTTCAGCTCTAAGTATGTGAAATTTCATTAAAATATCTCTAACTGTTTAAAATTTCAATTCGATTTGAACACACTGTGCGCTTCAGAGGAGGGAGTTTAACCTCAAATATTCATTTTTTTAAGATTAAATTTTATAAAATTTTTATTAATACTATTTTTAGTTTAATTATTTAAAACATAAATTTATTGTGATAAAAAAATTTAGAAAACTTAAAACAAGATCTTTCCTTCTCCTTTCTTCTTCTCTTAGTAACTCAAGTAGCTATTAGAACTGACCTTTTTAATTTATTATATTATTTGTTTATAAAACTATATTTAACTATAATTATTTACTATTTATTTAACATTATTTTTTTTCTTTCTACATACTTTATTAAATAAGTTTTTTATACCCTCCACCATCGCAAGTGGTGAAGTGGGTATGTTAACTTTGTCATGATGAGTGTAACGTTAAGATGGTAATATTTTAGATCTTTTAATGTATATATACATTCTTGCATCTAATCACAATCTGAGTCGATTTAGTTAGGTCCATTTGTCTGTCCGTTTGTCTGTCTGTCTGTCTGTCTTTCTACCTATCTGTATCCTGTGTGTCTGTCTGTTTGTTATTGCCTCTCTCACATCCATAATAATTGTCAGAGTTCAATGAAATTTGGCTTGAGTATTTGTTATAGTCCTGAAAAGTTTCCTATTTAAAAGCCACAAAATCAGTTTGGTTTAATAAAAGATATAGATCGATATCTGAGACAAGCTTTAAGTTCATTGAAAAGGATGCGTAAAATTATTGAAATTATAAATCGATAAATTAAAATGAAATTTTAACTTTAAGTTATGTGAACTTCATTACCATTTCAAAAATTATCAAAATCGATTCAGTTATAGCCAAAAAATATAGCCAATTTTATGACTCAGTGAAGGTTCTTGTGTTATATTTAAGTAAAACATTTATATATAGTGGAGGGTATTGAAAATTCCCCTAAGCCGAATATAAAATTCTTATTTGTATGTTGTTGTTGTTCTTTTTTTGTTTTTGCAAACGTTATCTTAAATGTTTATTTTGCGGTTAAATTTGTTTGCCCTGTTATAACTTTAAGCTAAATATAATTAAGTCATTTTAAGTTTATTTATACTCTGTTTTATTTTATTTTTTTTTAATTTCATATAACTTTCTTTGATAAAAAGAAAACGTTATCTAGAAATTAAAGAATAAAGTAAATATAATTTTTCATTATTTATTTATTTATTTATTTATTTATTTATTTATTTATTTATTTATTTATTTATTTGCAAAAAAAAAGCCATAATTTAACTAAGTAACAGGCAATTCAACTAAATTGATTTTTGAAACAATTTTATTGTATCTCTTGGAGAGATTAGAGACTACAGAAAGATAGCAAGATGTGTGCAATTATAAACTCGAAATGAAATAAAACTAAAATGGAACTAGAAGTTGAAACCAAACTATAATATGAACTGGAACCTGAACTAACTTCTAACTAGCATCTACTGGAAAAACAACTTGAAATAGAACCGGAACTAGAACTGGAACTAGAACCGAAACTAAAATCCTAACTAGAAGCTGAGCTGGAAAATAAGTATCTGAACTAGAACTTGAACTAAAGAACGTTATATAAAATCTGAACAAGAATCTAGTTAGAACTTGGACTATAATCTGATTATGAACTGAAGTAGAATATGAACTACAATCTGAACTATAACCTGAACAAGATTTGCACAAGATACTTAACAATAATATGAGCTAGAACCTGAACTAGAACCAGAACTATAATCTTTACAAGAAACTGACCTAAAAACTAAGTTAGAAACTGAACTAGAATCTCAACTAGAAGCTGAAATTAAAAAACTTATCTAATTATGAACCGAATTAGAATCTGAACTACAGTCTGAAGTAATACTTGAATAAGGAACTGAACTAAAAACTCAACTAGAATCTGAACTATAACTTGAACAAGATTTGGACAAGATATTTAACAAGAATATGATCTAGAACTAGAATCTAAACTATAATTTGAACTAGAAATTCACATAGAATCTAAGTTAGAAACTGAACTAAAGAACGTTATCTATAATCTGGATAAGAATCTGATCATGAAACAAAGTAGAATCTGAACTACAGTCTGAACTAGCATCTGAACAAGGAACTCTGCTAGAAATTCAACAAGAAGAACTAGAATTAGAATCTGAACTAAAACCTGAACTAAAACATGAACTTGAATCCGAAATAGAAACTGTTCTATAACCAGAACTAAGAACTAAACTAGAACTGAATCAGAACTAAACTAAAATTGAACTAAAACTGAACTAGAACTGAACTTGAAATGAACTAGAAATGAACTAGAACTGAACTAAAACTGATCAGAACTGAACCAGAACTGAACCAGAACTGAACCAGAACTGAACCAGAACTGAACCAGAACTGAACCAGAACTGAACCAGAACTGAACTAGAAATGAACTAAAACTGAACTAGAACTGAACTAAAACTGAACTAAAACTGAACTAAAACTGAACTAAAACTGAACTAAAACTGAACTAAAACTGAACTAAAACTGAACTAGAACTGAACTACAATTGAACTAAAACCGAACTAGAACTGAACTAGAACTGAACTAAAACTGAACTAAAACTGAACTAAAACTGAACTAAAACTGAACTAGAACTGAACTACAATTGAACTAAAACCGAACTAGAAATGAACTAGAATTGAATTTAAACTGAACTAAAACTGAACTGGAACTGAACTAAAACATGAACTAGAAACCGAAATAGAAACTGTTCTATAACCAGAACTAAGAACTAAATTAGAACTGAACTTGAACTGAACTGGAACTGAACTAAAACTGAACTAGAACTCAACTAGAACTGAACTAAAACTGAACTAGAACTCAACTAGAACTGAACTAAAACTGAAGTAGAACTGAACTAAAACTGTACTAGAACTAAACTAGAACTAAACTAGAATTAAACTAGAACTGAATTAGAATGTACATAACACATTGTTGATGTTAATTCATATCATGCATGACTTATGAGGGTGGAGGATATAAATTAAATTAATCTTTTAGTATTTTAGTATAATTTTGTAGATTAATTTGTAATAACAATATAAATTAATTTAGTTATTTATATTATGAGTTAATTTCTTGTTTATATTTTAATGATTTAATTTCACAAGACTTGCTGGAGGCTTATTAATCATCAGCTATTTACTTAAGCAAAAGATTTAAGTAGGAGAGTTTATTCATTTCCAAGAAAATTTTGTTATTCAGACTTTTTCTACTCATTTCAAATATTTTAAAATTTATTTTCATAAAAAAATTTTTGATTATTCATTATGTCATTTATTAAAATATTCCTTTCTTTACTTATGTTTTTTTTTAAGATTTAATTCTTGTTAAGAAAATGTTCAACTTAACCCCAAAATTTTATTTTCTAAAAAATCAATTTTATGGTAAAACTTTTTAATTATTACCTTTTTAGTGTTTTTATAAATATTTCTTTTAGTTAATTTTTGAAAAATTTTGTTATTTTGCCACATTTTTCAAACATAACCTCAAATTGATTTTTTCAATTTAAGCTGTTTTTTAGCAAAATTTTGAAGTAATTTTATTGCCAACATTTTTAAAAATAGTTTACAGTTTCAATTTTTAAATAATTCAAATAAAATGTAAAATTTTTTCACCTTAACCTCAAATTAAATTTTAAATATTTGCAATTTTTACCGTTTTTGTTAGCTTGTAACAATGCCTATGATCATACAAATAATTTACAGTTTTTATTTGTGAAAAAATTTTAGTTATTTTAAAATTTCTTCAAACTAACCTCAAATTTAAATATACAAAATCTAACTAAAACAAAGTTTTTAAAGGGGTTTATCAAACACACACATACACACACATGGTTTACAAATGAAATGGAAATTAGTTTCTTTAAAAAAACTGTTTTTTTTATTTTCCAACTGATTTATGTTTTCTTACCTTCAGATGGTTTCATCCCACTATATCGGGCATTGAAGCGGAAAAACTTCTTTTGGAACAAGGTTTTGATGGTTCTTTTTTAGCACGTCTCTCTTCTTCAAATCCCGGTGCATTTACATTATCTGTAAGACGGGGTCAGGAAGTAACACATATTAAAATACAAAATAATGGTGATTTTTTCGATCTCTATGGCGGTAAGTGTTACATAATCAATAACAAAAGATAAAATATAATGAATTTTTCAATTTTCATTAGGTGAAAAATTTGCTACATTACCTGAATTGGTACAATATTATATGGAAAATGGTGAATTGAAAGAGAAAAATGGACAAGTTATAGAATTAAAACAACCACTCATATGTGCCGAACCCACAACAGAAAGGTAAGACCTTTTCAATTCATTGATTATTAAGAAATTCAGACTCTAAATATTATCAGGAAATATTGAATTGTAAATGAACTGAAAGTAAACAATATGAAGACACCCGTTTTTATGTTAAAATGTCATAAGTCAAATGTAACTATAGAAGTTTAATAAAATTGTTTTTTTTTTTTAAAGTTCCGACTGGTTTGAAATGAACTCGAATTGATCACGAATTGAACTCAAACTGATCTAGAACTGAAGTCGAACTGAAGTCGAACTGATCTAGAACTGAACTCGAACTGACTTATAACTGAACTAGAACTGAACTTGAACTGAACTCGAACTGAACTTGAACTGAACTTGAACTGAACTAGAACTGACTTATAACTAAACTAGAGCTGAACTAAAACTGAACTCGAGCTGAACTAAAACTGAATAAGAACTGAAGTAGAATCTGAACTATGTGCCGAACCCCCTACAGAAAGTAGAATATTTTCAATTGATTATTAATTAAGAAATTTACACTCTAAATAGAATTAGAAATTATTGAATTATAAATGATCTGAAAGTAAACAATGTGAATGAATGCAACCGTTTACATGTTAAAATGTCATAAGTCAAGTATAATTATAGTAGGCGACATTTCTTAATAAAATTGCGTTTGTTTTGTAACTTTCCATTTGTGAATTCCATTTATGAAAGCATTTTATGTAATTTTTTTTTAAATTTTACTCATATTTTCTCTTATTATTAAGCAATAAATATAGTCTTTATTACAATTGTAAAGAAAAATGTCAAGAATTTCAAGGTTTCTAATGACCCGCATTTAATTTCTAATTTTACAATTAGAAATGTTAATATGTTGTAAATTTCAATTTTAATGCTGTTATTATTAGAAAGTTTTTAATTTACTTAAATAAATTCTAGTTTTAATTGTTGAATAAAGCAATAAATTAAAGTTATGTCTACTCTATAGACTATAGTTTAATGTGTTGAGGGGTCTGTAGACCATACTATAGGTTAATCTATAGTAATGACAATACTACAGACTATAGATTGATTTATAGACTAAAAATTGACTATAAATTATTCAAAACACGTAGACTATAGTCTATAGTCTATTATTCCATAGTAGAGATTATAAAGTAGGGAAGGCTATAGTTTAGTCTATAGTATAGTTCAGAATATAGTCTGTGGTATAGATTATAGATAAGAGTATAGTACAGATTATACATTTATATAAAGTAAAAAATTTTAATTCGTCTATAGTACAGACAATAAATTTGTCTAAGCTGTCGACTATAAATTAGTCTATACTATTGACTATAAATAATTTATATTAGTTTATAGTATAGACTACAATTTTTATAGTACTTAATTGGTTTGGTATATATTATACAGATTTTAGTATACTTTATAGTTCAGTAGTACTGATTATACTTTATAGTCCAGACTATAGATTAGTTCATAGTCCAGACTATAGATTAGTTCATAGTCCAGACTATAGATTAGTTCATAGTCCAGACTATGGATTAGTTCATAGTCCAGACTATAGATTAGTTCATAGTCCAGACTATAGATTAGTTCATAGTCCAGACTATAGATTAGTTCATCATAGTCCGGGACTATAGATTAGTTCATAGTCCAGACTAAAAATTAGTTCATAGTCCAGACTATAGATTAGTTCATAGTCCAGACTATAGATTAGTTCATAGTCCAGACTATAGATTAGTTCATAGTCCAGACTATAGATTAGTTCATAGTCCAGACTATAGATTAGTTCATAGTCCAGACTATAGATTAGTTCATAGTCCAGACTATAGATTAGTTCATAGTCCAGACTATAGATTAGTTCATAGTCCGGACTATAGATTTGTTTATAGTCCGGGACTATAGATTTGTTTATAGTCCGGGACTATAGATTTGTTTATAGTCCGGGACTATAGATTTGTTTATAGTCCGGGACTATAGATTTGTTTATAGTCCGGGACTATAGATTTGTTTATAGTCCGGGACTATAGATTTGTTTATAGTCCGGGACTATAGATTTGTTTATAGTCCGGGACTATGGATTTGTTTATAGTCCGGGACTATAGATTAGTTCATAGTCCGGACTATAGATTAGTTCATAGTCCAGACTACAGATTAGTTCATAGTCCAGACTATGGATTAGTTCATAGTCCAGACTATAGATTAGTTCATAGTCCAGACTATAGATTAGTTCATAGTCCGGACTATAGATTTGTTTATAGTCCGGGACTATAGATTAGTTCATAGTCCAGACTATAGATTAGTTCATAGTCCAGACTATAGATTAGTTCATAGTCCAGACTATAGATTAGTTCATAGTCCAGTCTATGGATTAGTTCATAGTCCAGACTATAGATTAGTTCATAGTCCAGACTATAGATTAGTTCATAGTCCAGACTATAGATTAGTTCATAGTCCAGACTATAGATTAGTTCATAGTCCAGACTATAGATTAGTTCATAGTCCAGACTATAGATTAGTTCATAGTCCAGACTATAGATTAGTTCATAGTCCAGACTATAGATTTGTTCATAGTCCGGACTATAGATTTGTTCATAGTCCGGACTATAGATTTGTTCATAGTCCGGACTATAGATTTGTTCATAGTCCGGACTATAGATTTGTTCATAGTCCGGACTATAGATTAGTTCATCATAGTCCGGGACTATAGATTGGTTCATCATAGTCCGGGACTATAGATTAGTTCATCATAGTCCGGGACTATAGATTAGTTCATCATAGTCCGGGACTATAGATTAGTTCATCATAGTCCGGGACTATAGATTAGTTCATCATAGTCCGGGACTATAGATTAGTTCATCATAGTCCGGGACTATAGATTAGTTCATCATAGTCCGGGACTATAGATTAGTTCATAGTCCGGAACTGAACTGAACTATTACCTAAACTAGAAGCAAAGAACTTGAATTAAAACCCGAATTAGAATTAAACCAGAGCTGAAGTAGAACTGAACTAGACTATAACAAGATCTGAAATAGAACTTGAACTAAAACCTTAACTTTAATCCGGAATAAGAATCTGAAGTAGAACTTATTAAGAATCTTAATAAGTACCAAAACTAATGTCTGAAATAGCACATGAACTAGAGCTTGAACTAGTTCTTTTTTAAATTAAAGTTTTTATGAAAATTTTTCAAATTTTTTTTAAACTTTTCATGTTTGTTGAAACTAACCTCAAATTGAGTTTATTACAGGTTTTGATTTTAGTATCTGAAATTAATAAAAAAAGTCGTTGAAAGCTTTCAGTTGTTTGAATTTTTAAAAGTTATTTTGCTTAATTAATTTTTTTATTGAGTTTCTTAATAATGAAACTATTTCAACTTAACCTAAAATTTCAGTTTTGAATTTAAATTCTTTTCAAGGAAAATTTTGAATAAATTATAATTGTTAATATTATTTCTCTTTAGTGTAAAATGAAATTGTTATAGAAATATAATTTTCAGAATATTTTTCAACTTAACCTCAAATTAGGTTTTTGAAATTTTAAAGATTTTTATAAAATTTGAACGGATTTTGTGCCTTTATATTTCTAATATGATTTTATTGAAGAAATGTTTTTAAAATTTTTATTTTTCACACAATTTTTCAAACTAACCTCAAAATTTATTTTTTGAATTTTAAGGATTTTATAAAGATTTTTTTGTCACTGTGTATTCTTAAGGGTTTTAGGAATAATTTTTAGTATTGAATGAAAATAATTATTGTTTTAAGAGTTTTCTGAATAAATTAAACAAAAATTATTTTTTTGTTTAATTATTTTTTTTTGCGGTTTGTGTGAAAGGTTTGGTTGTTATATAAATTATTTTAAATGTACTTAATAAATTATATCTGTAAATTATTATTTTTGGTCACTTAACAAAATGAATAATTGATTTTGAGTTGAAAAAAAAAATAATTTTTTCGGGATTCAGATTTTGAATTTTTTTTTAATGAGTTCAAAAAGTGTTTTGAAACTTTTTTTAAAATCCGTTTTAAATTCCTGCTAAAGTTTAGTCCAGACTTTTTGACTTTTTCATACATAATTTACAACGCAATTTATTAATTTGTGAGCTTTTTATAGCTGCACAGTGGTCCCAAAACGTTGTTTTTTTTTTGGAAATAATTCTGTAACTTTGGAACTATTGAATATTTATTAATGGAATTTTACTTGGGCATTCTAGAGGTATTTTCCAATTGATTTGGAGAAGGGCATGTTCTTAGTGGGTTCTTAGTGTGTTCTTAGTGGGAAAAATGTTATCACCTTTTTCAAAATTGGTGGTAACATTTTTCACTTGAAAATCAACTATTTCCTTCTGGACTATAACATTTTTTTCTTAATTCTGAAAGAATTTCTAACGTAAATGGATAAGCAGCAAGAGGACCTCAGGGGAAACAATTTCCCCGCTAGCGCCTATCGGAATTTCGTTAATTTAGACAATTTTTTTTTTTTTTTTTTTTTTTTTTTGAGGAAAAAAATTAAAGCTAAAACTCTCAAAAAAGTTCCTTGATAATAAAGCTACCTCAAGAATTGACCCAACCTTCTTTAACGGTCGAGTGAAGATTTTATTGGAAAAAGTGAATTTTTTTAAACGAGTTTTCTGCGGATTTAAAATTTTCAGTATTTTGGAATGAAAAAATTTGCAATTTTTCAATAGTTCCAAAGTTACAGAATTATTGAAAAAAAAAAAAAATATTTTAGCACCACTGTGCAGCTGAAAGTACGTTATTTAAATTAAATTTGAATTTTAAGTTTTTTTGTTTATTTTTGTTATTCACTATAATTCTCGCCTTAAATGCATCTCCAATCGTTATTTCTTTTACTAATCTTTTGTTGTTGTTGTTGTTGTCTTAATTGTTAAAATTTTTGTTGTATTCTTTTTAATTATATTTTATTGTTATTATTTTTGTTTATTGTTTATAAATTTTTAGCCAAATTTGTGTTTTTTAAGAAATTTTTATTTTTTATTAATTTAAATCTGTGTAAGTATGTGTGTGTGTTTGTTTTAGATTTTTTTTGTTAAACAAATAGTTTTTTTTTTTTGTCATTTTGTTATTGCAATTAAAAAATCACAAAATAAGCACGCTTTTGCTATAATAAGTTTTCGTAATAATATACCTCCCCCGCATTCCTCTCCATATTAATATAAATATTTAAGATTTATTACTTATTTGTATACCCTACACTACCACAAGTGTTGAAGAGGTTATATTAACTTTGTCATTTACTGTGTAACGCTAAGAAGGAATCATTTAAGACCACATAGTTTAGCTTAGGTTAGGTCGTCAGGCTGTTATGGAAGAGTTGAAATAGTAGTTATGTCATACTTGGATCCTAAAGGTTCCTTTGTGTTACCTGAAAAGAATTTGAAGAAAGGAAAGTATAGAAAATATTATTGAAAGTTAAGGAAAGGAGAGACGTTTAATAGTTCGGTAGCATTTTAGAGAAGAGAGGAAAATCCTCTCCAGTCTTTGCATCACACAAACTGTGAAGAAATCTCTAGTGAGCGTTAGCATCACCAAACTATTGGCAATTCCAGATGAAACCGCATATGTCCCGCATATCAGACGATTAATAGTTCGGTAGCATTTTAGAGAAGAGAGGAAACGATTAATAGTTCGGTAGCATTTTGGAGAAGAGAGGAAAATCTTGTCCAGTCTATGCATCACGCAAACTGCCACTTCCAAAGAAGCACGTTCGTAGGCCTTTAAACACGGGAGAGTGGCAGAAAAGATGGAGAATCGTTTCCTCCTCTTCTTCGTTCATTTTTCCAAAAAACATTTGAAGGATGCCCTATTTTCGGTGCATATGCCCCGAAGCGTCATTGTCTCGATACTGCAGTCGTGCAACCGTGTCTCTCAAGAGAATTTTCGAGCTAATGAGAGGGAATGATGTTCTTGCCCCATCAAGTCGGGGCGAAATCATTTGAGAACCCATATTTTTTTTTAGATCAAATCAAAATCTGAGTCGATTTAGCTACGTTCGTCTTGCTATTTGCGTATGTGAGTGTATGTGTCAATATGAATGATATGAAACATAATGTATTTATCACACACGCATTTGTGTTTGAAGGGTATTGAAGTTTCGGCATGACCGAATATAGAATTCTTGCTTGTATTAGTTTATATTTCAAAATTATTATATTGTTGTTGTTATTGTTAGTTAAAGGAATTTGTGTATTTGTTTTTTTTTTGTTAAACAACAAATTTGGTCTCGTAACTATAGAATTAAACAGTTTCATTTCAGTTCAGTTCTAATACAAAATTTGTGTTCTAAAATCGTTAAAAAGACATTTTAAAATAGAAAAAAAAAAGATTAAAAAAAAACATAATGAGGTAATTAAAATTAAATTTTAAATCTTTAAGATAAACTTGACATAAATGGCAGTTAAGTGTTATACGTTTTAAGATTTGGCTAAAAGACAAAACGTAATAAATCTAAAGTATTCATAAAATTTTTTCTACTTAACCTCAAAATGTAAATTTTTCTAATAAAATTTTCTATAAAAGAAGGGAAGGTGCCTTCTAAATATACAACTAAAAGTATAGCTCGTGGAAGATCAAAGGGAGAGAATTCCCCCCCCCCCCACCCTTTAAATAAAAGTATCGTAAGGAAAATTTCATTATTTAGTGATCGTAAGAATAAAGATTGACAGCAAATTTTCCCCGTATTCATAAGCTTCATTGTGTTAAAGCAAAAATTTTTTTTAATTTTAATTACTGAAAAAAATTTTCATCTTAACCTTAAAATTGAATTTTTACGATTTAATACAATTTAAGCGAATCTATGGATAAAAAATCTTTCCCCGGAACCCGATTTCTAGTTTGTTATAAATTTTAAAAGCAGAAAATTGTTATAAATTTTAATTATTACTAGATTTTTTCGTCATAACCTCAAAAATTTTAATTTTTATAATTTAAGTTATTTTATTAAATGTAAGCACATTAATTACAC
>PYHX02000495.1:86983987-87031900 GCA_004302925.2 Cochliomyia hominivorax | reverse complement strand
TTACTTTTTTTCTTGTATATTTTGTGAGTTCTCTGCCAATAAGGTTTGAGAGTATGTGTTTGTAGAGTATCTTCAGCTGCTTTTTAGCTACTGCTGTTATTGTCGTTGTTGATGACGCTGCATAGCTTCCCCCCCCCCTTTTAACCTCCCTCTCACACAAACAAATATCTTAACTCAGCTGGCTGTTGTATGTTTGACAGTTTGTATGTTTTGGGCTAAAAAGAAAAAAAATACAGTGTGATTTTTTTTTGATTTTTCTACTCTCTTTAGTTTTTTCTAGAGAGTGTAAATGTTTTTTTTTTTGGTTCTCATGTGTAATATTGAAGGAGCGTGTTTGTGTGAATATTTTCTTTATTAAAACAAAACATTGTTGTAGATTTTAATGTAATTCTATTGTTTTCTTATTTTATTCCTTTTATTTCTTTTATTTTTCTATTCTTTATTTATTTTTCATGTTAATGTTTTAAGGTATATTTTTTGTGTGAGTGTGTGTATTTTTTTTTCAAAGACCAGCCACAAACACAACAAAAACAAAAAGTGGAAAAAAAGACCGTTGCTAACCCGTCTGTTAGTACCAGCAGAGTAATTCAATAGTATTTTTTTCTGAGTTTTGTTTTTTGTTGTTGTTGCTATTATATTTTGCCCCAACCATCACGTATACGTATTTTTTGTTGTTGTTCTCAATTTTTTTATACACACAATACTTTTCAAAAAAAAAAAAACAAGAACTTATAACTCCAACACTTTAGAACAAACATAACAACAAACATTTGTTTTATTCTCTTCTTACACCCTACACTACCAACAAGCGACGAAGGGGGTATATTAACTTTAACAATTCCGTGTGTAACGCTAAGAAGACCCCATAACGTATATATAATCTTGTATCACATCAAAATCTGAGACGATTTAGTTTTGTACGTCTGTCTGTCTGTCTGTCTGTCTGTCTGTCTATCTGTTTGCTTGTTGTTGGCTCGCTCACATCCACAATAACTGACAGTGTTTAATGAAGTTAAGCCTGAGCAGTTTTGACTCATTAGATGTTAGTGTATTGTATTAATGTATGTATTAGTGTGTCTGTAAGAAACTTAACATATTTACTTCACACTTATTTGTGGTGTAGGGTATTAAAAATTCGGTTAAACTAAATATACTATTTTTTTTTGCTAAAAAAGCACTAAACAAAAAGAACGGGAAATGAAACTAAATTCTGATAGACAATCTCTGCTAAACTGACAATAATGACCTCCCTCAACCTCTTATTCTCTTCCCTTCTTCTTAACCCTTTTTATTTTTATTTTTTTCTATAAAGAAACCTTTTTTATTAGAATTTTTTTTTGGTATAACATGATTTTTATATAGATGTGTATAACAGAATATTTACATCTGTTATACACAAATTCTTAACAGCTGATTAAGGTCAGAGAATAAATAATATGCAAAAGCAAAAACTAGGAAATTATGTATACAAAATGGAAAAAACAACAACAACAACAAAATTGATTTTTATTAAAAAGGGAAAGTGATTTCAATAAAAAAAAAATTGAATTTTCTCTAGTTCTATCCTACATCATCATAAAAAATTGGGGTATTTTGGGCATTTGTGCAAAAATTTTAAAGGGCCAATGAAATTGTGCTATCAACACTTTTAAGTATATAACGTACGATCCAGTATTACTTTTTGAGTCGATTTAACGATGTCCATCCGTCTGTCTGGACGGCAGACTGTCCATGGTAACCTTGTGAACAAAATGCAGGGCGCAGTTTTAAAAATATCTTAATGACATTTGACATGTGTCATTATTTTGGCCTCGGGATGATGCCTATTGAAATTGTTGATTATGAGTCCATTATTTCACCTAACGAACCTACAAATGTTCCATGCAGAATTGGGATTTAAACTCACAAAGTCTTAAATATAAAGCATTTTGAATGAAATTTGACACATATAAGTGTTATGATATTTTAAAACGATGTGCTAAATAATACGAGGATCGGTTCCATATTTTTCATAGATTCCATACTACCGCTCTTCGAAATATCACTTTGAATATCAGGTTTAAATAACACTTTGAAGGGTTTAAATTTCAAATTATGGCAAAACATAAGCAAAATTCGATGTGAGAAATTTTACGAGAGTCGGTCCATAATTTGTTTTAGTTTCCATATAACATCCACAGAAAAGAAACTAAAACCACATCAATGTTACTACCATTATAATATACTGAATTCTTAAACATAAATTAAGAAATATTTTTATACTAGGGTCGTTCATTAATTTTCGATTAAATTCCAGAAAAATAAAATAGAGGTTAGAAAGAAAATATTTTTAAAAATGAGAATATTGAAAAAAATGTAAACGCCACATTTTGAGAAATCGAATTCTATGGAAATTTATGTTAAAAAGTGATAAATTTCAGAAAACAATATTGAGGTTAGAATGAAAAATATTTTTTAAAATTAAAATTTTGCAAAAATTTAAATACCATCTTTAAAAGTGTCTGATTCCTTTAAAATTTTATTGAAAAGTGTTAAATTTCAGAAAATAAAATTTAAGGTTAGAATGAAAAATATTTTTTAAAATTAAAATTTTGCAAAAATTTAAATACCATCTTTAAAAGTGTCTGATTCTTTTAAAATTTTATTGAAAAGTGTTAAATTTTAGAAAATTAAATTTAAGGTTAGAATGAAAAATATTTTTTAAAATTAAAATTTTGTAAAAATTTAAATGTCATTTCTTAAAATGTTTAATTCTATTGAAATTTTTGTTAAAAAGTGTTTAATTTTAGAAAATAAAATTTAAGGTTAGAATGAATAATATTTTTAAAAATTAAAATTTTGTACAAATTTAAACGACATTCTATTATTTTGGAGTCAAAAGGGATAAATTTATTTTTTAAGTCAAAAATTTAAAAGTATTAAATTGAGGTTAGAATGAAAAATATTTTTTTTAAATAAAATTTAGCAAAAATTTAAACGCCATCTTTAAAAGTGTCTGATTCGTTTAAAATTTTATTGAAAAGTAATAAATTTCAGAAAATAAAATTTAAGGTTAGAATGAATAATATTTTAAAAATTAAGAATTTTGCAAAATTTCAAATGTCATTTCTTAAAATGTTTAATTCTATTGAAATTTTTATTAAAAAGTGTTAAATTTCAGATAATATAATTTAAGGTTAGAATGAAAAATACTTTTAAAAATTTAAATTTTATAAAAATTTAAACTCTCTTCTTTTGTATTGAACTCAAAAGGGATAAATTTATTTTTTAAGTCTAAATTTTTAAAGTATTAAATTGAGGTTAGAATGGAAAATATTTTTTAAAATTAAAATTTTGTAAAAATTTAAACGTTATTTTTTGACGAGTTGAATTTCTTTCAAATTTTATTAATTAATTTTAGAAAATAAAATTGAGGTTAGAGTGAAAAATATATATATTTTATCTTTATATTTGAATTAAAATTGTGTAAGAATGTTATTGTTATCTTTGAAAAGACTTTTGAATAGTCTAAATCTTTTGAAATTTATTTAAAAAACGTTAAATTGCAGAAAATCAAATTGAGGTTAGAATGAAAATTATTGCTATTTATAATAATTTATGTTTCTAAACTCTTGGGTTTTCCCCTTAAAGGCTACAAATGTTTTAGGGGAATTTCTTAAATACTTCATTTATCAGCTAAATAAATATTTATTAAACTAAAGATGTTGAAATTTTATAAATAATAAAACAATTATTTGATTCAGCTAAATAAATAAAATTAATAAATTTCCTTTTTTAAATAGGAAATGATTATAAACAAAAAATTTATAAATAACTTAAAACAGAAATATAATTGTCATTTTTTTATTTTTATAAAAAAAAATCATTAATAAAACTTCATTTTTATAGTTTTAAATGTTTAAGTTGATCTAAAAATCATAAACTTTATGAAACTTAACCTCAAATTTTATTTCTATAAATAAAGTTTTATATTAGAAATAATAATAAAAATTATTATTTTGAATTTCTTGTCGTAAAAGGAACATGATGCAGTTTTGATTTTCTTCAAAATTTAATTATTTTAAATATATTTCATCTTAACCTCAAAGTTAATTTCCTTAATTTTAATTTTTATAATAAAATTGTTATTGTTTTAAATTTTTTTTAGTTAAAAGGAATATAAAGCAGTTTTGATTTTCTTCAAAATTTAATTATTTTAAATATTTCTCATCATAACCTCAAAACTAAGTTTCCTTAATTTTTGCTTTTATTACAAAATTTTCTTTCATTTAAGTTTGATGTCTTAATGGAATCCATAAGTAAGTTCTATTTTTATCGAAATCTTCATTATTTCAACTGTTTTTTTTCAAACTAACCTAAAAATCTGTTTTTTTCTATTTTAGATTTTTTAAAAGAAAACATCCTTATAATGTATATTCATGTTTAATGTTGTTTAATGACTCTCAGTAAGCTTTCAAAAATGACTTTTTAAGAAATAATTCTATAACTTTTGATGTTGATTCTTTAAAAAATCGCCAAAAAAAAAAATATTAATGAATTGAGAAATTTTGTATATAGAAAGTCCTTGAAGATGTCTTTAAAAACATGCTTACATGTTTGGGTTTATCTCTTAACCCATTTTTTTTGATTTTTGGAGAATTTTTAAAAAATGAACATACCCGAGTTGGTCAACTTTAGAGGGTCACTGCTTACAGCCCTGACCATATAGGGGCTTGTATTCCTACAAATCAACTCAAAACAACCTCAGCTCTAATTATGTGAAATTTCATTAAAATATCTCTAACTATTTAAAATTTCAATTCGATTTGGACACACTGTGCGCTTCAGAGGAGGGAGTTTAACCTCAAATATTTATTTTTTTAAGATTAAATTTTATAAAATTTTTATTAATACTATTTTTAGTTTAATTATTTAAAACATAAATTTATTGTGATAAAAAATTTAGAAAACTTAAAACAAGATTTTTCCTTCTCCTTTCTTCTTCTCTTAGTAACTCAAGTAGCTATTAGAACTGACCTTTTTAATTTATTATATTATTTGTTTATAAAACTATATTTAACTTTAATTATTTACTATTTATTTAACATTATTTTTTTTCTTTCTACATACTTTATTAAATAAGTTTTTTATACCCTCCACCATCGCAAGTGGTGAAGTGGGTATGTTAACTTTGTCATTGTGTGTGTAACGCTTAGATCTCTTAATGTATATATACATTCCTGCATCTAATCACAATCTGAGTCGATTTAGTTAGGTCCATTTGTTTGTCCGTTTGTCTGTCTGTCTACCTATCTGTATCCTGTGTGTCTGTCTGTTTGTTATTGCCTCTCTCACATCCATAATAATTGTCAGAGTTCAATGAAATTTGGCTTGAGTATTTGTTATAGTCCTGAGAAGTTTCCTATTTAAAATCCACAAAATCAGCTTGGTTTAATAAAAGATATAGACCGATATCTGAGACAAGCTTTAAGTTCATTGAAAAGGATGCGTAAAATTATTGAAATTATAAATCGATAAATTAAAATGAAATTTTGCCATAACATTTAAGTTATGTGAACTTCATTACCATTTCAAAAATCGGTTCAGTAGTATAGAAAGTTATAGCCAAAAATATAGCTAATTTTATAACTCATTAAAGGTTCCTGTGTTATATTTAAGTAAAACATTTATATATAGTGTAGGGTATTGAAAATTCCCCTAAGCCGAATATAAAATTCTTATTTGTATGTTGTTGTTGTTCTTTTTTTGTTTTTGCAAACGTTATCTTAAATGTTTATTTTGCGGTTAAATTTGTTTGCCCTGTTATAACTTTAAGCTAAATATAATTAAGTCATTTTAAGTTTATTTATACTCTGTTTTCTTTTTATTTTTTTTAATTTCATATAACTTTCTTTGATAAAAAGAAAACATTATCTAGAAATTAAGGAATAAATTAAATATAATTTTTCATTATTTATTTATTTATTTATTTGCAAAAAAAGCCATAATTTAACTAAATAACAGGCAATTCAACTAAATTGATTTTTGAAACAATTTTATTGTATCTCTTGGAGAGATTAGAGACTACAGAAAGATAGAGAGATGTGTGCAGTTATAAACTCGAAATGAAATAAAACTTAAATGGAACTAGAAGTTGAAACCAAACTATAATATGAACTGGAACCTGAACTATCTTCTAACTTGAAATAGAACCGGAACTGGAACTAGAACCGGAACTAAAATCCTAACTAGAACTGGAACTAGAACCGGAACTAAAATCTTAACTAGAAGCTGAGCTGGAAACTAAGTATCTAAATAAGAACCTGAACTAAAGAACGTCATATATAATCTGGATAAGAAACTAGTTAGAATTTGGACTATAATCTGATCATGAACTGAAATAGAATATGAACTACAATCTTAACTATGACCTGAACAAGATTTGCACAAGATATTTAACAAGAATATGATCTAGAATCTAAACTAGAACCAGAACTATAATCTTTACAAGAAACTGACCTAAAAGCTAAGTTAGAAACTGAACTAGAATCTCAACTAGAAGCTGAAATTAAAAACCTTATCTGAACTACAGTCTGGACTAGCACTTGAACAAGGAACTGAACTAAAAACTCAACTAGAATCTGAACTATAACTTGAACAAGATTTGGACAAGATATTTAACTAGAATATGATCTAAAACCTGGACTAGAATCTAAACTATAATTTGAACTAGAAATTGATCTAGAATCTAAGTTAGAAACTAAACTAAAGAACGTTATCTATAATCTGGATAAGAATCTGATCATGAAACGAAGTATAATCTGAACTACAGTCTGGACTAGCATCTGAACAAGGAACTCAGCTAAAAATTTAATAAGAAGAACTAGAATTAGAATCTGAACTAAAACCTGAACTAAAACCTGAACTAAAACATAAACTAGAATCCGAAATAGAAACTGTTCTACAACCAGAACTAAGAAACTAGAACTGAACTAAAACTGAACTAGAAATGAACTAAAATTGAACTAAATCTAAACTAGAACCTGAACTAGAACTAAACCAGAATTGAACTAGAACTGAACTAAAACTGAACTAGAACTGAACTAAAACTGATCTAAAACTGAACTAAAACTGAACTAGAAATGAACTAGAACAGAACTAAAACTAAATTCGAACTGAACTATAAATGAACTAGAAATGAATTAGAACTGAACTAGAACTGAACTAAAACTGAACTAAAACTGATCTAAAACTGAACTAGAACTGAACTAGAAATGAACTAGAACTGAACTAGAACAGAACTAGAACTGAATTAGAACTGAACTAAAACTGAACTAAAACTGAACTAGAAATGAACTAGAAATGAACTAGAACTGAACTAGAACTCAACTAGAACTGAACTAAAACTGTACTAGAACTAAACTAGAACTGAACTAGAACTAAACTAGAATTAAACTAGAACTGAATTAGAATGTACATAACACATTGTTGATGTTAATTCATATCATGCATGACTTGTGAGGGTGGAGGATATAAATTAAATTAATCGTTTAGTATTTTAGTATAATTTTGTAGATTAATTTGTAATAATAATATAAATTAATTTAGTAATTTATATTATGAGTTAATTTCTTGTTTTCACTTTAATGATTTAATTTCATAAGACTTGCTGGAGGCTTATTAATCATCAGCTATTTACTTAAGCAAAAGATTTAAGTAGGAGAGTTTATTCATTTCCAAGAAAATTTTGTTATTCAGACTTTTTCTACTCATTTCAAATGTTTTAAAATTTATTTTATCTTTTATTTCATAAAAAAATGTTGATTATTAATCATTTATTAAAATATTCATTTCTTTACTTATGTTTTTTTTAAGATTTAGTTCTTGTTAAGAAAATTTTCAACTTAACCCCAAAATTTTATTTTCTAAATGGTAAAACTTTTTAATTATTACCTTTTTAGTGTTTTTATAAATATTTCTTTTAGTTTATTTTTGAAAAATTCTGTTATTTTGCGACATTTTTCAAACATAACCTCAAATTGATTTTTTCAATTTAAGCTGTTTTTTAGCAAAATTTTGAAGTAATTTTATTGCCAAAATTTATAAAAATATATAACAGTTTCAAATTTTAAATAATTCAAATAAATGTAATTTTTTTTCACCTTAACCTCAAATGAAATTTTTATTATTAACAAGTTTTTTACCATTATTGTTAACTTGTTACAATGCTTATGATCATACAAATAATTTACAGTTTTTATTTGTAAAAAATTTAAGTTATTTTAAAATTTCTTCAAACTAACCTCAAATTTAAATTTACAAAATCTAACTAAAACAAAGTTTTTAAAGGGGTTTATCAAACACACACATACACACCCATGGTTTACAAATTAAATGGAAATTAGTTTCTTAAAAAAAAAAAAAAACTTTTTTTATTTTCCAACTGATTTATGTTTTCTTACCTTCAGATGGTTTCATCCCACTATATCGGGCATTGAAGCGGAAAAACTTCTTTTGGAACAAGGTTTTGATGGTTCTTTTTTAGCACGTCTCTCTTCTTCAAATCCCGGTGCATTTACATTATCTGTAAGACGGGGTCAGGAAGTAACACATATTAAAATACAAAATAATGGTGATTTTTTCGATCTCTATGGCGGTAAGTGTTCCATAATCAATAACAAAATATTAATTATAATGAATTTTTCAATTTTCATTAGGTGAAAAATTTGCTACATTACCTGAATTGGTACAATATTATATGGAAAATGGTGAATTGAAAGAGAAAAATGGTCAAGTTATAGAATTAAAACAACCTCTCATATGTGCCGAACCCACAACAGAAAGGTAAGACCTTTTCAATTTATTGATTATTAAGAAATTCAGACTCTAAATAGAATCAGAAAATATTAAATTATAAATGAACTGAAAGTAAACAATATGAAGACACCCGCTTATATGTTAAAATGTCATAAGTCAAATGTAACTATAGAAGTTTAATAAAATTGCTTTTTTTTTAAGTTCCGACCGGTTTGAAATGAACTCGAATTGATCACGAATTGAACTCGAACTGATCTAGAACTGAACTCGAACTGACTTATAACTGAACTAGAACTGAACTTGAACTGAACTCGAACTGAACTTGAACTGAATTCGAACTGAACTAAAACTGACTTATAACTAAACTAGAGCTGAACTAGAACTGAACTAAAACTGAATAAGAACTAAAGTAGAATCTGAACTATGTGCCGAACCTCCTACAGAAAGTTAGAATATTTTCAATTGATTATTTATTACGAAATTTTGCACTCTAAATATAATCAGAAAATATTGAATTATAAATGATCTGAAAGTAAACAATGTGAATGAATGCAACCGTTTACATGTTAAAATGTCATAAGTCAAGTATAATTATAGTAGGCGACATTTCTTAATAAAATTGCATTTGTTTTGTAACTTTCCATTTGTGAATTCTATTTATGAAAGCATTTTATGTAATTTTTTTTTTAAATTTTACTCATATTTTCTCTTATTATTATTATTAAGCAATAAATATAGTCTTTATTACAATTGTAAAGAAAAATGTCAAGAATTTCAAGGTTTCTAATGACCCGCATTTAATTTCTAATTTTACAATTAGAAATGTTAATATGTTGTAAATTTCATTTTAATGCTGTTAATTTTAGAAAGTTTTTAATTTACTTAAATAAATTCTAGTTTTAATTGTTGAATAAAGCAATAAATTAAAGTTATGTCTACTCTACAGACTATAGTTTAATGTGTTGAGGGGTCTGTAGACCACACTATAGATTAGTCTATAGTAATGACAATACTACAGACTATAGATTGATTTATAGACTTAAGATTGACTATAAATTATTCTAAACACATAGATTATAGTCTATAGTCTATTATTCCATAGTAGAGATTATAAAGTAGTGAAGGCTATAGTTTAGTCTATAGTATAGTCTATTCTAATAGTCTATACAATAGATTATAGATTAGAGTATAGTTCAGACTATAGATTTGTATAAAGTAAAAAATTTTAATTCGTCTATAGTACAGACAATAAATTTGTCTAAGCTATCGACTATAAATTAGTCTATAGTATTGACTATAAATAATTTATATTAGTTTATAGTATAGACTACAGTTTTTATAGTACTTAATTGGTTTAGTATATATTATACAGATTTTAGTATACTTTATAGTTCAGTAGTATTGATTATACTTTATAGTTCAGACTATAGATTAGTTCATAGTCTGGACTATAGAGATTAGTTCATAGTCCAGACTATAGAGATTAGTTCATAGTCCAGACTATAGAGATTAGTTCATAGTCCAGACTATAGAGATTAGTTCATAGTCCAGACTATAGAGATTAGTTCATAGTCCAGACTATAGAGATTAGTTCATAGTCCAGACTATAGAGATTAGTTCATAGTCCAGACTATAGAGATTAGTTCATAGTCCAGACTATAGAGATTAGTTCATAGTCCAGACTATAGAGATTAGTTCATAGTCCAGACTATAGAGATTAGTTCATAGTCCAGACTATAGATTTGTTCATAGTCCAGACTATAGATTAGTTCATAGTCCAGACTATAGATTAGTTCATAGTCCAGACTATAGATTTGTTCATAGTCCAGACTAGATTAGTTCATAGCCGACTATAGATTAGTTCATAGTCCGGACTATAGATTAGTTCATATAGTCCGGACTATAGATTAGTTCATCATAGTCCGGGACTATAGATTAGTTCATCATAGTCCGGGACTATAGATTAGTTCATCATAGTCCGGGACTATAGATTAGTTCATCATAGTCCGGGACTATAGATTAGTTCATCATAGTCCGGGACTATAGATTAGTTCATCATAGTCCGGGACTATAGATTAGTTCATCATAGTCCGGGACTATAGATTAGTTCATCATAGTCCGGGACTATAGATTAGTTCATCATAGTCCGGGACTATAGATTAGTTCATCATAGTCCGGGACTATAGATTAGTTCATCATAGTCCGGGACTATAGATTAGTTCATCATAGTCCGGGACTATAGATTAGTTCATCATAGTCCGGGACTATAGATTAGTTCATCATAGTCCGGGACTATAGATTAGTTCATCATAGTCCGGGACTATAGATTAGTTCATCATAGTCCGGGACTATAGATTAGTTCATCATAGTCCGGGACTATAGATTAGTTCATCATAGTCCGGGACTATAGATTAGTTCATCATAGTCCGGGACTATAGATTAGTTCATCATAGTCCGGGACTATAGATTAGTTCATCATAGTCCGGGACTATAGATTAGTTCATCATAGTCCGGGACTATAGATTAGTTCATCATAGTCCGGGACTATAGATTAGTTCATCATAGTCCGGGACTATAGATTAGTTCATCATAGTCCGGGACTATAGATTAGTTCATCATAGTCCGGGACTATAGATTAGTTCATCATAGTCCGGGACTATAGATTAGTTCATCATAGTCCGGGACTATAGATTAGTTCATCATAGTCCGGGACTATAGATTAGTTCATCATAGTCCGGGACTATAGATTAGTTCATCATAGTCCGGGACTATAGATTAGTTCATCATAGTCCGGGACTATAGATTAGTTCATCATAGTCCGGGACTATAGATTAGTTCATCATAGTCCGGGACTATAGATTAGTTCATCATAGTCCGGGACTATAGATTAGTTCATCATAGTCCGGGACTATAGATTAGTTCATAGTCCGGAACTGAACTGAACTATAAACTAAACTAGAAGCAAAGAATAACCTAAATTAGAACTTGAACTAAAACCCGAATTAGAATTAAACCAGAACTGAAGTAGAACCGAACTAGACTAGAACAAGATCTGAAGTAGAACTTGAACTTAAACCTTAACTAAGACCTAAACAAAAGCCTGAACTAGAACTTGAACTAAAACCTTAACTTAAATCCGGAATAAGAATCTGAAGTAGAACTTATTAAGAATCTTAATTAAACTTAAAACTAATGTCTGAAATAGCACAGGAACTAGAGCTTGAACTAGTTCCTTTTTAAATTAAAGTTTTTATGAAAAATTTTCAATTTTTTTAAAACTTTTCATGTTTGTTGAAACTAACCTCAAATTGAGTTTATTAAAGGTTTTGATTTTAGTATCTTAATTAATAAAAAAAACCGTTGAAAGCTTTCAGTTGTTTGAATTTTTAAAAGTTATTTTGTTCAATTAATTTTTTTATTGAGTTTCTTAATAATGAAACTATTTCAACTTAACCTAAAATTTCAGTTTTGAATTTAAATTCTTTTAAAGGAAAATTTTGAATAAATTATAATTGTTAATATTATTTCTCTTTAGTGTAAAATTAAATTGTTATAGAAATATAATTTTTAGAATATTTTTCAACATAACCTCAAATAAGGTTTTTGAAATTTTAAAGATTTTTATAAAATTTGAACGGATTTTGTGCCTTTATATTTCTAATATGATTTTATTAAAGAAATGTTTTTAAAATTTTTATTTTTCACAAAAATTTTCAAACTAACCTCAAAATTTATTTTTTGAATTTTAAGGATTTTATAAAGATTTTTTGTCACTGTGTATTCTTAAGGGTTTTAGGAATGTTTTTTTTAGTATTGAATGAAAATAATTATTGTTTAAAGAGTTTTCTGAATAAATTAAACAAAAATTATTTTTTTGTTTAATTATTTTTTTTTTGCGGTTTGTGTGAAAGATTCGTCTGTTATATAAATTATTTTAAATGTACTTAATAAATTATATCTGTAAATGATTATTTTTGTCACTTAACAAAATGAATAATTTATTTTGAGTTGAAAAAAAATAAAAATAAATTTTTCGGGATGCAGATTTTGGATTTTTTTATTAATGAGTTCAAAAAGTGTTTTGAAACTTTTTTTAAAATCCGTTTTAAATTCCTGCTAAAGTTTAGTCCAGACTTTTTGACTTTTTCACACATAATTTACAACGCAATTTATTAATTTATGAGCTTTTTATAGCTGCACAGTGGTTCCAAAGCGTTGTTTTTTTTTAAATAATTCTGTAACTTTGGAACTATTGAATATTTATTAATGGAATTTTACTTCGGCATTCTAGAGGTATTTTCCAATTGATTTGGAGAAGAACGGGTTATTAGTGGGTTTTGGGATCGGGAAGTGGATCTTCATAGTTGGCCACCTAAAGTATAACGAATTTTCCAAAAAATCGCCAAAATTTTATTTTTAATTTGATTGAAAAAGTATTTTACATCTATTTAGCCCTTTTAATTCCCTATAAAAATACGCTTACCTGTGTGGAATATCTATTTTAGTTTAAGAGATTTTTAGACCTTAGTAAAATTATAACCCATTTTCGGACAGTTTTTTTTTGGGGTTTTTGAACTTGCAGGACTCTATCCGGGCCAAAAAAAAATTCTAAAATATTGTCTGAATTCTGTACAAAGTGCTTAATGTAGGTACTTTGTATCTATATGGATTCAATAAAGAGATATATTATTTTGAAATAGAAATTTAGAAAAAATTGAATTTTTTTCAAAAAGGTGGTAACATTTTTCACTTGAAAATCAACTATTTCCTTCTGGACTATAACATTTTTTTCTTAATTCTGAAAGAATTTCTAACGTAAATGGATAAGCAGCAAGAGGACCTCAGGGGAAACAATTTCCCCGCCAGCGCCTATCGGAATTTCGTTAATTTAGACAATTTTTTTTTTTTTTTGAGGAGGAAAAAAATTAAAGCTAAAACCTTCAAAAAAATTCCTTGATAATAAAGCTACCAAAAGAATTGACCCAACTTCCTTTAACGGTCGAGTGAAGATTTTATTGGAAAAAGTGAATTTTTTTAAACGAGTTTTCTGCGGATTTAAAATTTTCAGTATTTTGGAATGAAAAAAAATGTGCAATTTTTTAATAGTTCCAAAGTTACAGAATTATTGCCAAAAAAACCATTTTTGCACCACTGTGCAGCTGAATGTTCGTTATTTAAATGAAATTTGAATTTAAAGTTTTTTTGTTTATTTTTGTTATTCACTATAATTCTCGCCTTAAATGCATTTCAAATTGTTATTTCTTTTATTAATCTTTTGTTGTTGTTGTCTTAATTGTTAAAATTTTTGTTGTATTCTTTTTAATTATATTTTATTGTTATTATTTTTGTTTATTGTTTATAAATTTTTAGCCAAATTTGTTTTTTTTTTTTAAGAAATTTTTTATTTTTTATATTTTTTTTGTTTATTTAAATCTGTTTGAGTGTGTGTGTTTGTTTGTTTTAGATTTTTTGTTAAACAAATAGTTTTTTTTTGTCATTTTGTTATTGCAATTAAAAAATCACAAAATAAGCACGCTTTTGCTATAATAAGTTTTCGTAATAATATACCTCCCCCGCATTCCTCTCCATATTAATATAAATATTTAAGATTTATTACTTATTTGTATACCCTACACCACTACAAGTGTTGAAGAGGTTATATTAACTTTGTCATTTGCTGTGTAACGCTAAGAAGAAATCATTTAAGACCACATAGTTTAGCTTAGGTTAGGTCGTCAGGCTGTTATGGAAGAGTTGAAATAGTAGTTATGTCATGCTTGGATCCTAAAGGTTCCTTTGTGTTACCTGAAAAGAATTTGAAGAAAGGAAAGTGTAGAAAATATTATTGAAAGTCAAGGAAAGGAAAGACGATTAATAGTTCGGTAGCATTTTAGAGAAGAGAAGAAAATCTTGTGCAGTCTTTGCATCACACAAACTGTGAAGATATCTAGTGAGCGTTAGCATCACCAAACCATTGGCAATTCCAGATGAAACCGCATATGTCCCGCATATCAGACGATTAATAGTTCGTTAGCATTTTAGAGAAGAGAGCAAACGATTAATAGTTCGATAGCATTTTGGAGAAGAGAGGAAAATCTTCTCCAGTCTTTGCATCACACAAACTGTGAAGATATCTAGTGAGCATTAGCATCACCAAACCATTGGCAATTTCAGATGAAACCGCATATGTCCCGTATATCAGCAAATGCGAAATCTGCCACTTCCAAAGAAGCACGTTCGTAGGCCTTTAAACACGGGAGAGTTTTTGCAAAATAACATTTGAAGGATGCCCTATTTTCGCTGCATATACCCCGAAGCGTCATTGCCCCGATACTGCAGCAACCATGTCTCTCAAGAGAATTTTCGAGCTATTGAGAGGGAATGATGTTCTTGCCCCATGAAGTCGGGGCGAAATCATTTGAGAACCCATATTTTTTTTAGATCAAATCAAAATCTGAGTCGATTTAGTTACTTCCGTCTTGCTATTTGCGTATGTGAGTGTATGTGTCAATATGAATGATATGAAACATAATGTATTTACCTCACACGCATTTGTATTTGAAGGGTATTGAAGATTCGGCATGACCGAATATAGAATTCTTGCTTGTATTATTTTATATTTCAAAATTATTATATTGTTGTTGTTGTTATTGTTAGTTAAAGGAATTTGTGTATTTGTTTTTTTTTTGTTAAACAACAAATTTGGTCTCGTAACTATAGAATTAAACAGTTCCATTTCAGTTCAGTTCTAATACAAAATTTGTGTTCTAAAATCGTTAAAAAGACATTTTAAAATAGAAAAAAAAAGATTAAAAAAAAGCATAATGAGGTAATTAAAATTAAATTTTAAATCTTTAAGATAAACTTGACATAAATGGCAGTTAAGTGTTATACGTTTTAAGATTTGGCTAAAAGACAAAACGTAATAAATCTAAAATATTCATAAAATTTTTTCTACTTAACCTCAAAATGTAAATTTTTCTAATAAAATTTTCTATAAAAGAAGGGAAGGTGCCTTCTAAATATACAACTAAAAATATAGATCGTGGAAGAGCAAAAGGAGAGAATTCCCTCCCCCCCTTAAAATAAAAGTATCGTAAGGAAAATTTCATTATTTAGTGATCGTAAGACTAAAATTTGACAGCAAATTTTCCCCGTATTCATAAGCTTCAGTGTGTTAAAGCAACATTTTTTTTAAAACAAATTTTAATTACTGAAAAAAATTTTCATCTTAACCTTAAAATTGAATTTTTACGATTTAATACAATTTAAGCGAATCTATGGATAATAAATCTTTACCCAAATGCCCAAGCTCTAGTGTGTTATAAATTTTAAAAGCAGAAAATTGTTATAAATTTTAATTATTACTAGATTTTTTCGTCATAACCTCAAAAATTTTAATTTTTATAATTTAAGTTATTTTATTAAATTTAAGCTTACTAATTTACAACAAATCATTACCCTGTGCCAAAGCTCTAGAGTGTCAAAAAATTTTAAAGCCAACTTTTTCATAAAATTTAACAATTAATAAATTTTTTCTTCTTAACCTCAAATTTTAATTTTTGAGAATTTGAAGTTTTTTTGACAAAATTCGTATCACGTTATGTTGTTGTTATTCTTAACAACATTGGAAAGTTTATCATTTTTAAAAAATCCTATAACTGAACAAAATGTTCAACGTAACCTCAAATTTAATTTTAAAATTTATAGGTTTTTTGACAAAATGTAAATTAGTTTATGTTTCTGTTATACTTAATAACATTTGACTGTTTTTAATTTTTCAAAATTTCTATTATTGAAAAAATTTTTCATTCTAACCTTAAATTTAATTTTTAATTTTATAGGCTTTTCGTCTAAACCTAAAAGAGGTTCTATTTCTGTAATTTTTTAAAACACTGGATAGTTTTTAATTCTTCAAAATCCCTTCTATTAAAAAAATTTTTAAATCTAACCTCAGTTTTATAGCAAAATTTAATTCAGGTTATGTTTGCTATAATTTTTAAATCATGAAACAGGTTTTTTTTACCCTACACTACCAACTACTGTATCACATGCATCTTGTGGTGGAGGGTATTGAAGATTCGGCATAGCCGAATATAACATTTCTTACTTGTTTTTGGGTCATTTTTGTTTAATTACGCTCTTTTTTTTGAGAACAGATACTTTTGTATCTTTCAGATGTTCGTTCGTTCGACTGTCTTTCGATATTTAATAACTTTCATATTTTTTGCTTTAAAATTTTAATGACTTTTGAAAATTGTTAAATTTGGAGTTTTGTTAAAACAAAAATATGTTAAACACCTACAAATCTAGTTTAAATAGCAATTTATTTTGAAAGTTATAAACAATAAATTAAATTTAATTTAAAATTTAAAGTGTAACAATTTATTCGAAATAGTGTTTGCGGGGGCTCAAATGAGTGAATGGAATTAATGACTTAAAAAATTAAAAAAAAAAAAAAAAAATGAAATAAAATCAAAGAAGATTTTTTTCTGTTAATTTTAGCAAAAAAAAAAAAAAAATCAAAACAAAAAATTCGAACTTAATTTCGAATTTTCGAAATTTGTTTAAAAGTTTTAAAAAAATTATGTTTTAATTAAAAATATGTTTAGAAATATTTTTTCTAAAATTTGTTAATTTTTTTAATGAAAATTTTAATTTCGAAAAATTCGAACTTAATTTCGAATTTTCGAAATTTGTTTATAAGTTTCAAAAGATTTTGTTTTCATTAAAATTATGTTTAAATATATTTTTTTCTCAAATTTAATATTTTTTTAACAAACAAAATTAATTTCGAAAAATTCGAACTTAACTTCGAAAGGTCATAAACCCTTAAAAAATTACTTTTATAAAGTTCTTTTAATAAAAACTTAATTTATCTTTAATATTTTGCTTTAATTAGACAAAAATTAAATTTCGAAAAATTCGAACTTAATTTCGAAAAGTACAAAATTGTTACAAATGTGTTTTATAAAAATTTTTATATGAAAATTTAGTTTTGTTTTTATTTTTTAACATTTATTGACCAAAATTTCATTTTCGAACAATTCGAACTTAATATCAAATTTTCGAAATTTAAAAAAAAATCTCAAAAAAATTATAGGTATAAAGTTTTGATTAAAAATTAGTTTTAACATTAATTTCCTCTTTTTTTAATTATTTTCAAACCAAAATTTTAATTTCGAAAAATTCAAATTTAAGTTCGAATTTCCATATTTTTCTTAGAAATGTTAAAAGAGTTGGAAATAATATAAGAAATGATTTTTTTTTTAATTTTTGACATAAAATTAAAATTTCCAAAAAAAAAAATAATAATAATAATGTTAAAAATGATATTTTTCTTAAAAAAAAATAAATTTCGAAAATTCGAACTTAGTTTCGAATTGTGAAATTGTTGGAAAATGATTTATATTATGTTTTTTAGGAAAATTAATGTCTAAAACTATATTTTTCTTTAAAAAATTCAATTCGAAAATTTTCGAACTTAAGTTCAAATTTTCGAAATTTGTTTACAATTATTAGAAACTAGTTTTTATTATGTTTTCTAGGAAAATTAGTGTTTAAAAGTATATTTTTCTTGAAAAAAAATCAATTTCGAAATTTTTCGAACTTAAGTACGAATTTTCGAAATTAGTTTAAAATTGTTAGAAACTAATTTTTATTATGTTTTCTAGGAAAATTAATGTTTAAAAGTATATATTTCTTGAAAAAATTTAATATCGAAATTTTTCGAACTTAAGTTCGAATTTTCGAAATTAGTTTAAAATTGTTCAAATTTTTTATTATATTAAACTTACTTTGAAAAATTAAAAAAAATATTAATTTATGTCATTTTTCAAACTTCATTTGGAGTTTTAGCGTTTCTTGTGATGCTTTTTAACACTTTTACTCATTTTACTTAAATGGATTTTTTCTATATTTGTAACGTTTTAAAATTTGTTACATTTTTGGTGTTTCCATTAGAAAAAAAAGATGAAAGTTGGTGATAGTCTTTGGTTGTTTTTTTGTTTAGAAGAATTTAAGTCTTTTTTACGAAAAAACAATTCATTAGTAAATAATGTGCATAACGTTGTTGTATATGATGAGTTTGAGAGTAGAACGGTGGTTTTTTTTGTTTTGTTTTATGTTTTAACAATTTTTTGTGATAAATTAAATTGAATTCTTTCTGAAAAATAAAACTCATTTTTAAAAAAATGTTTCTCAATTCCAAAAGGTTATTAAACTTCGAAATGCGAGGTCGCATTTTTTCATTATTTTGGTTTGTTTTTTTTTTGTGTTTGAAAATTACTCTAAACTATTTACAACATTTTATTTTTTGTATAAAAAAAACACACCATGAAATTGTAAGTAATTTTTAACTTACATCACGAATTAATGTCTTTTTTAAGAATATTAACAAAATTAAAACACTAACACACAAAATGTTATCACATAAATTTTAAAATTCTTTTTTAAATTAAAAACCCCCCAAAAAATCTACCTACACCCATTATATCGCATACTAAGACCGCTGTTATTGTGGTCTCTTCTCCATCTACTGCTTCTTTTTTTTAAACAAAAGTACGTCAATAAAATTAAAATGATTTTAATTTTAATATTCATTAAACGTTTTCTGCATAACCAAAAAAGTAATAAGTAATAAAACAAAATGTACGAAAGAAAAAAAACACTTATTCTCTGATTTCTGCTGTTATAATTCAAAAAAGGGTTTTATTTATAAAAAAACAGCCAAAAGTATTTTTAAATCACCTTTTAACGTCAATTGGTTTCTGTTACACTTCATTTTAATTAAGTCAGTGTAATATTAGTAATATTAACATAATTTCTTGATCAATAAAATGTTTTTAATTTACACTGAAAAAAATTTAAGAATATCACAACGAAAATGACAGTTAAGGCTTGTCTAACCAAATAATTGTCCGCATTATAGCTATACAACTGTCTCCACTTAAGTCTAGGTTAATGTCTAGACTAAAATCTAGATTATTGTCTAGACTAAAATGTAAGTCATTGTCTAAAGTCTAGATGATTTTGTAGAATTAGATCAGGTTAATGTCTAGACTAAAATCTAGATTAATATCTTGGCTAAAATTTAGATTATTGTCTAGACTAAAATATAAATCATTGTCTGTACTAAAGTCTAAATGATTGTCTAAACACTAAACAACTGTCTCGACTTAAATCTAAATTATTATAGAATTAAATCTCGAATATTAGCTAAATTCTGAATTATTTCTAAGACTAAGCTCTACATCATTGCGTAGACTAAAGTCTAGATTTTCTCCTGACTAAAGACTAAAAAATTGTCTACACTAAAGTATGAAATATATAAAAGTCTAGATTGTTGTCTAAACTAATATCTAAATTTTTGTCTAGACTAAAGTTCAGATAATTATCTATTTAACTAAATTAGAACTGAACTAGAAGTGAACTGGAACTGAACTAGAATTGAAGTAAAACTGAACTGGAACTAAACTAAAACGGAACCAGAACTGATCTAGAACTAAACGAGAACTAAACTAGAACGGAACCAGAACTAAACTATAACTGAACTAGAACTAAACTAGAACGTAACCAGAACTAAACTAGAACTGAACTAAAACTGAACTAAAACTGAACTAAAACTGAACTAAAACTGAACTAAAACTAAACTAGAACGGAAGCAGAAATAGGAACTAGAATTGAACTAAAAAAGAACTAAAACTGAATTAGAACTAAACTAGAAGGGAACCAGAACTAAACTATAACTGAACTAGAACTAAACTGAAACTTAAATAGAACTAAACTAGAACGGAACCAGAACTTATCTAGAACTAAAAAACAACTAGAATTGAACTAAAACAGAATTAGAGTCGAAGTAAAACTGAACTAGAAATAAACTAAAACGGAACTAGAAGGGAACAAGAACTGAACTAGAACAGAATTTTAACTGAAGAGAAACTGAACTAGAACTGAAGAGGAACGGAACAAGAACTGAACTAGAACAAAATTAAAACTAAAGAGGAAAATGAACTAGAAATGAAATATAATTTTTCTAGATTCTACTTCAGTTTTAGCCCATATTCCAGTTTAAGCTTCAGTTCAATACAACTGAACTTTAATCTAAATTAAAATTTTAACATGAATCCGAATAGAAATTTTAATTAAAAGCTAAACCAGGATCCGAATAAAATTCCGAGTCATATGTTGAACTATAATCTGAATTGAAATCTTAACTATTTAAACTGGAATTTGAGCTAAATTCTGAACTATAATTTGAACTGGATTCTGAACTAAATTAGTACTAAATCACAAAGTTAATGAAAACTTATGATCTTAAGGGAATTTGATCTTCAAGAATCGAATAAGTATTGAACTTGAGTCTAGATTAGGATTTAAGTCTACATTATAGTCTAATATCTTGACTAGTTTCTAGTTTAGGCTATAATGACTATTACTATTTTATGTTCTAAATTAATTTTATGAAAAAATTAAGGAAGTTCTGTGATCATTTGTAATTAATTCGTGTTTAGTCAATTTTAAACTGATCAGAAAAACTACCGATCAAACAGATTTAAAAAAAAATGAAAACTTTTTTTGTAAAGTTGTTTTTGTTATTGTTTTATTGTAAATTTTAATAAAAAAAAGTATTTTGTGTCTGTTACCTAAAAAAACATATTAAAAATTAATTACTTTGTTTATTGTTTAAACAAGTTTTATTTAGGCGTTTTTTTTCCTCTGAAAAGCGAACGGCGACAGATTTTAAAATAATTATTTTGTAAAAAAATGATCACAAAGGAAAATCAGTTTTAAATTGTAAAATGATCTAGATTCTAGATAGAAAAAAAATAATAAATTTTATTACAACTTAAAGGAGGTTGAGGAGTTTTTAAATGTCTAATTTATGTAGATTTTGAAACGATATCGATCATTGAACAAAAATAGTTAAGAGCAAAAAATATCTTAAACAAAAAAATAGCAAATTGTTGAAACGTGATTTATTTAAGAGTTGTTGTTTTTTTTTGTTTATATAAATTTTATTACAATTATTTATTTAATTTTATTTATTTCATTTATATTTCGCTGTCAATAACCAGAGTTTGTAATTAATTCGTTACAAAAACAAATTTGAGCTCAAATCATGTGAAAAGTGTTAAAATTGTGTTGTTTTAATTAAAATTGTTATTGAAAATAAACTAAATTAGTTAAATAATTTGTTTAGAGCAAAAGTAACAACAAATTGGGATTTTTTCTTTCTTTCATTCAAAATAGAAATTCTAAGAAAATGAATAAATAACAAGTGACTGGAATAAATTATGTTCAAAATCATTAAACTACAAATAAATTAAAAGGATTTTAAAATGAAATGAATTTAGAAAAAAAAAACAACTGATAAACAAATTAAAATCATTAACGAAATCAAAAAAAAAAAAAAAAACCGTTAGAGAAATACGTCAATTTGAAAACGACGTGATGGATTTGATTAAAAATACAGTTCTTTTGAACTTTTTTCATCTAAACAATGTTCTATAGTGTCTATACTATAGTCTAGACACTATAGTCTAGACAATGGTCTTGTCTAAACTATAGTCTAGACAATGGTCTTGTCTAAACTATAGTCTAGACAATGGTCTTGTCTAAACTATAGTCTAAACAATTGTCTTGTCTAAACTATAGTCTAGACAATGGTCTTGTCTAAACTATAGTCTAGACAATGGTCTTGTCTACTACTATAGTCTAGACAATGGTCTTGTCTACTACTATAGTCTAGACAATGGTCTTGTCTACTACTATAGTCTAGGCAATGGTCTTGTCTACTACTATAGTCTAGACAATGGTCTTGTCTAAACTATAGTCTAGACAATGGTCTTGTCTAAACTATAGTCTAGACAATGGTCTTGTCTAAACTATAGTCTAGACAATGGTCTTGTCTAAACTATAGTCTAGACAATGATCTTTAGTCTAGACTAAAATCTATACATTTTTATAGTCTGCAATCCATATTATAATCCTGGAGTTTTATATCTCCTTTCATTTTAACACATTTACTCTCTTACATTTTTTATCTATTTGGCTCTCTCGCTCTCTCTTTATTTCGTTTAACCTTGACTTTAATTTCTTTAAAAGTTTATTTTATTTTATATTTTATCTTTTTTTAAAAATCTTCCATAATTCTCCCCCCCAAAAAAGTGTTCTTTTTTTTCTTATTTTGTTTTTGCCTTTCAAAAATCTGTTTTTTGTTATCGTCCTCTTCAATTCTCTTTTGTGAATATAAATCAAATTTTCGTATTTAAATTTTTACAAATTTTTAACACGTTCTCATAGACGTTACGCCTCAATTGGATTCATAAACAAAATATAATATTAATTATTGTTCTCTTATTATTGTTAAAATTTTTTTTGTGTTCATAATTTTATGCAAATTTTGTTTCTTAATTGAATTTAGTAAACCGCAAAATGATGAATTGCTGAATAGTTATTGTTCAAATTTGGCGATGAGTTTTAGAGGGATTTGATATTTGTGCTTGTAATTTAGTTGAGAGGTGCAAAGTCGTAATAGTCCGGCTTATAGTCTATAGACCACTATATGGTCTGGCTTAAAGTCTAAAGTCTGTTCTATAATTCTATTTATAATGTGGTTTATAGTCTGGACTGTAAGCCGCAACATGGTCTGGGTTATAGCCTGTTTTACTGTCTGTTTTATGACTAAAGTCTGGATTATGATTTAGACTATTTTAGCTGGACTTTAGCTTGAATTATGATATGGATTCTAGTCTGATTTATGTTATCTAAAATCTGACCTATAATTTATATTATGGTCTAGACTATATTCTGAATTATGATATGGATTATAGTGTGGCTAATGGTTTGTATAATGGCCTTTACTTGGGCTTTGATTATGTTTTAATTACTGACCTATAATTTTGTATTATAATCTGTTCTACTTATGGTTTGTTGTGTGAACGGCAGTCTGGATTATAGTATGTCTTATTGTATGCTCTATGGTCTTATCTATATTCTGTATTATAGTCTGGAAAAGAGTCTTAATTAAGGTCTTGACGTTGGTTCGGATTATGCTCTAATTCTGTATTATAGTCTACTGGATTATCGTCTTAAGTATGTATTGGTAGTCTGGAGTATGGTATGGTTTATAATTTGGACTAAAGTCTGTCCTAAAATCGGGATTCTGGTCTGGACTATAGTATAGATTATAGTCTAAACCATTGTTTCAGTTATGATATGGATTATAGTCTTAAATATAGCTTGGAATATAGTCTAAATTACGGTCTTGACTGTGGCTTAGATCATGTTAAAATCTGTTCTATAAATCTGGATTAAAGTGTGTTCCATTGCCTGATTTATAAAATGGATCATAGTCTTAATTACGGTCTATTGTAAACTCTATATTCTAATTTATGAACTAGACTAGAGTTAAGTTTATAAACTGGACTAAAGTCTAATTTATAAATTGGACTATATTCTAGTTTATGAACTTTACTAAAGTCTAGTTCATAAACTGGAATAGAGTCTTGTTTATAACTGGACTAGATTCTGGTTTATAAACTGGACTAGAATCTAGTATGTAGCCTGGTTTATAGTCTAGACTAGAGCCTAGTTTATAGTCTAGACTAGAGCCTAGTTTATAGTCTAGACTAGAGCCTAGTTTATAGTCTAGACTAGAGCCTAGTTTATAGTCTAGACTAGAGCCTAGTTTATAGTCTAGACTAGAGCCTAGTTTATAGTCTAGACTAGAGCCTAGTTTATAGTCTAGACTAGAGCCTAGTTTAGTTAAGTCTGTTATAAAATTTCCAGTTTATTTTTTAAGTCCATAATTAAGTTTGTAGTACAGTTATTTACAACTTTAGATAACAATAAATTATTCAATTAACTCTCTCTTTAGTTCCTTCTCTAAATTCCCACAATCATTTTTTTCTAATAACAATTTGTTTGCGTTCTAGTTTCTTTATTGAATTATTGAATCAAACACGTTATTCAAAACTGGGTTTTACTTTTTTCATTTTCTTCTTCTTCTTCTTTCAATTTGTTTACTAATTCATTTCTAACTTTAGAATAGAATACTAAAATTAAGTGAAAATAGAAAAAAAAAAATAATAATAAAACTTGATGAACTTATGTAAATATGATTAAATATAAATCATTCACATGTTACCGACAGACGTTGCATTGAATGGACGGACGGACGGTCGGTTGGTTGGATGGACGGACACAATTTGCCATAAACCACAATCAAAAGTTGTTGTTTTTCTTTTGTTTATTCCAAATGCGTTGCAATTTTATTTTGTATGGAAATAATTGACTAAATAATTTCTAATAAGAGTTAGTTGAGGGTATTTCCCCCTTCCAAGAATTAAAGAAAATTAAAGTTTGTTTTTTTCTCTTTATTTTGAAGAGAGAGAGAGAGTGAGAGGGAGAGAGAGTGTGAAGTGTGAAGTGTGAATAGTAAATGTGACAGATAAATAATATTGACAGTTTAACATTTATAAAATATGAAATGAATGCATGATTTTATAAACATTTAAATATTAAAACATTTATTATTCTAAGAAATATTTGTGTTATGGGTTTTTTTTGTATCATAAATTGGAATTATTTTTCAAAATAATTAATGTTGAAAATGATTCAAAGTAATCCTGTTTAAAGAGAGAGAGAGAGAGAGAGGGGGAAGGAGAGAGCCTATACTCTAGTCAATAAACTGGACTAGAATTAAGTTTTTAAACTCGGCAAAAAAAAATAAACTCGACTAGTGTCTAGTTTATATACTGGACTAAAGTCTAGTTTATAAACTGGACTAAAGTCTAATTTATATACTGGACTAGAGTCTAAACTGGACTGAAGTCTAGTTTTTAACTGGATTAAAATGTAGTTAATTAACTAGTCTAAAGTCTAATTTATAAACTAAACTAAAGTTTAGTTTATAAACTTGGCCAAAGTCATGCTTAAAAAGTCGACTAGAGTTAAGTTTATAAACTGGACTAAAGTCTAGTTTATAAACTGGACTAAAGTCTAATTTACGAACTAAAATAGAGTCTAGTTTATAAACTGGACTAAAGCCTAGTTTATAAACTGGACTAAAGTTTAGATTATAAACTGGACTAAAATCTAATTTATTAACTCTAGTTTATAAACTGGACTAAAGTCTAATTTACGAACTAGACTAGAGTCTAGTTTATAAACTGGACTAAAGTCTAGTTTATAAACTGGACTAAAGTCTAGTTTATAAACTGGACTAAAGTCTAGTTTATAAACTGGACTAAAGTCTAGTTTATAAACTGGATTAAAGTGTAGTTAATTAACTAGTCTAAAGTCTAATTTATGAACTAGACTAGAGTCTAGTTTATAAACTGGACTAAAGTCGAAAATATGAACTAGACTAAAGTCTAGTTTATAAACTGGACTAAAGTCTAGTTTATAAACTAGACTAAAGTCTAATTTATAAACTGGACTAAAGTCTAATTTATGAACTAGTCTAAAGTCTAGTTTATAAAATGGACTAAAGTCTAGTTTTTAAACTGGATTAAAGTCTAGTTTTTAAACTGGACTAAAGTCTAGTTTATAAACTGGACTAAAGTCTAGTTTATAAACTGGACTAAAGTCTAGTTTATAAACTGGACTAAAGTCTAGTTTATAAACTGGACTAAAGTCTAGTTTATAAACTGGACTAAAGTCTAGTTTATAAACTGGACTAAAGTCTAGTTTATAAACTGGACTAAAGTCTAGTTAATAACTGGACTAAATTCTAGTTTATAAACTGGATTAAAGTCTAGTTTATAAACTGGACTAAAGTCTAGTTTATAAACTGGACTAAAGTCTAATTTATATAAACTGGAATAGAGTCTAACTTGTAAGTTGACTAGAGTTTGGTTTATAAATTGGACTAGAGTCTAATATGTAGCCTGGTTTATAGTTTAGAACCTAAACAAGGCTAGAGCCTAGTTTATAGACAAGACTAGAGCGTAGTTTATAGACAAGACTTGGTTTGTAGACTAGAGCTTAGTTTTTAGACTAGAACCTTATTTATAGACTAGAGCCTGGTTTATAGTCTAGACTAGGGCCTAGTTTTTAGACTAGACCAGCTTATAAAATGGACTAGAGTGTAGTTAAAAAACTGATCTTAAGTCGAAGATAGTTCCATTAAGCTTAATTGTTTTAAAACTAGAGTTGCCATGTTATTGTTTAGATCATCAAACGATCACTAATGATTCAAATTTTAAAGAATTTCCAATGTCTTTAAAATTGATTGCTCTCGTAAAACTAAATTTTTTTTTATATATAAAAATCGGCAGTTGCCAGAGTTGCCACATTATTTAGATCAACGAACGTTCACTGTTAAAGGAATTTTTTATGGTTATTCCGCCTTTTTTATTTGCTTTATTGCTCTCATAACATCGAAAAAGTTCTTTTCACATAAAAAATCGTCGAAATCACAAATTTTACTCATGTAATAAAGAGATTTTTGTAAAAAAAAATAAAAATTCCTCAATTTTATATTTTTTAATTAGATCATTAAAATTTTGTCATAAAAATAAATCACCAAAAGGAGTTAAAAAGAGGAAAAGAGGAAAAAAACGAATCCCCTTAAAAGTTAAAAAAATTTGTGTGATTTTTTCACAAAAAGAACAAAAATCCAAAGTTATGGACCGCCGCCAGTGTATGTGACTTTAAGCACGATTTATATTATTTGTTGTTGCAGTTGTTGTAATTTATATTTTATTATATCTAACAGCAATTTATGTGTGTGTGTTTCTTTCTGCTCAACTAAAATGATTTTTATTTGTGATTTTTTTCACCTCCTCTGCTGCTGCTGCTTCTTCTTTTGCGTTAAGTGATTTGTAATTTTGTTGTAGTTGTCGTTTTTGCTGTTGTTGTCTTTATTGTTTTGGCGTCATATGAAAACGTGCAAAGTTTAAATAAAATTTTAACACAAAAAAAAAAAATTCTCTTCAAATATTAAGTTTTTTATTCCCTCCTCCACCACCACCATCGCAACAAGTGGTGAAGAGGGTATATTAACTTTGTCATTCCATGTGTAACCCAACCCATTCAGAGAGTATATATATTCTTGCATCAAATCGAAATCTGAGTCGATTTAAATATGTCCAACTGTCTGTCTGTTTGTCTGTTGTTGGCACGTTATTGGTCCTGAAAAGTTTCCTTTTTAAAACCAGCAAAATCGGTTCAATATATTAAAAGATATAGACCGATATCTGAGGCAACCTCTAAGTTCAAATGATGAATTTTCGTAAAATTGTCACTTATTAATTGATGAATTAGAACAAGATTTTGCTAAAAAATTCAGTTGTATGTACTTCATTATCATTCCAAAAATTATCAAAATCGGTTCAGTTATAGCCAAAAATATAACTAATTATATATAACATTAAGGATTTTGAGTTTTATATAAAAAACTTTTAAATATCGTATATGTTTGTATGTGTATGTATGTGAAACATAACGTATTTACTTCACACACATTTGTGGTGGAGGGTATTGAAGTTTCGTCATAGCCTAATAAAGCATTCCAACTTGTTTTATTTTATATTTCAAAAGATTAAATTCAATATTTTTTTCTATTCCAAATAAAAATCCCTTATTTTTTTTAAAATTCATTACAATTGTTGTGCAATATTTAAAAAAACTGAATTAAAATTCCTTTTGTTTTTAATTGTTAGTTATTTAGAAAATAAAATTCTATAATTTTCACTTTATGTTCTTGATTCAATCATTAATTTTGTAAAAGGCACTCCCCGAATTGTATAATCGATCTAAACGATCTTTCAGTATTAAGTAAATTATAACAATATGTATTAGTAAATAATAATAATAATAAATTAAATACAATAATTAATTACATAAATAACAAAGAATATTAATTCATTTTAGGCTCGTGTTTTAAAACGTTTTTGAAATAAGAATTCTGGTTTAATTTCTCGAAATTTTTTGAAACGAAAACTCATTTAAAAACTGAAGATTATAGACTAGATTTTAGTCTAGTTTATAGACTAGACTTTAGTCTAGTTTATAGACTAGACTTTAGTCTAGTTTATAGACTAGACTTTAGTCTAGTTTATAGACTAGACTTTAGTCTAGTTTATAGACTAGACTTTAGTCTAGTTTATAGACTGGATTTTAGTCTAGTTTATAGACTAGACTTTAGTCTATAGACTAGACTTTAGTCTATAGACTAGACTTTAGTCTAGTTTATAGACTAGACTTTAGTCTAGTTTATAGACTAGACTTTAGTCTAGTTTATAGACTAGACTTTAGTCTAGTTTATAGACTAGACTTTAGTCTAGTTTATAGACTAGACTTTAGTCTAGTTTATAGACTAGACTTTAGTCTAGTTTATAAACTAGACTTTAGTCTAGTTTATAGACTAGACTTAAATCTAGTTAATAGACTAGACTTTAGTCTAGTTAATAGACTAGACTTTAGTCTAGTTTATAGACTAGACTTTAGTCTAGTTTATAGACTAGACTTAAATCTAGTTAATAGACTAGACTTTAGTCTAGTTTATAGACTAGACTTTAGTCTAGTTTATAGACTAGACTTTAGTCTAGTTTATAGACTAGACTTTAGTCTAGTTTATAGACTAGACTTTAGTCTAGTTTATAGACTAGACTTTAGTCCTGTTTATAGACTAGACTTTAGTCTAGTTTATAGACTAGACTTTAGTCTAGTTTATAGACTAGACTTTAGTCTAGTTTATAGACTAGACTTTAGTCTAGTTTATAGACTAGACTTTAGTCTATAGACTAGACTTTAGTCTAGTTTATAGACTAGGCTTTAGTCTAGTTTATAGACTAGACTTTAGTCTAGTTTATAGACTACACTTTAGTCTAGTTTATTGACTAGACTTTAGTCTAGTTTATAGACTGGACTTTAGTCTAGTTTATAAACTAGACTTTAGTCTAGTTTATAGACTAGACTTTAGTCTAGTTTATAGACTAGACTTTAGTCTAGTTTATAGACTAGACTTTAGTCTAGTTTATAGACTAGACTTTAGTCTAGTTTATAGACTAGACTTTAGTCTAGTTTATGAACTAGAATTTTGGCTAGTTTTTAGGCTAGACTTTAGTCCTGTTTATAGACTAGATTTTAGTCTAGTTTATAGACTAGACTTTAGTCTAGTTTATAGACTAGACTTTAGTCTAGTTTATAGACTAGACTTTAGTCTAGTTTATAGACTAGACTTTAGTCTAGTTTATAGACTAGACTTTAGTCTAGTTTATAGACTAGACTTTAGTCTAGTTTATAGACTAGACTTTTGTCTATTTTATAGACTAGACTTTAGTCTAGTTTATAGACTAGACTTTTGTCTAGTTTATAGACTAGACTTTTGTCTAGTTTATAGACTAGACTTTAGTCTAGTTTATAGACTAGACTTTAGTCTAGTTTATAGACTAGACTTTAGTCTAGTTTATAGACTAGACTTTAGTCTAGTTTATAGACTAGATTATAGTCTAGTTTATAGACTAGACTTTAATCTAGTTTATAGACTGGACTTTAGTGTAGTTTATAAACTGGACTTTAGTCTAGTTTATAGACTAGACTTTAGTCTAGTTTATAGACTAGACTTTTGTCTAGTTTTATGTCAATTATGTTTTATGTGTTTGAAAAAGAAAAACTATTTCCCTGGAAACCGTATTAAGCTTTAAAACCATTTCGCCAGTTAAAACTAAATAATATTTTGTCATTAATAATAAATTATTTAAATACTAAAATTCCAGTAATAAAAAAATTATATAGAATTTTCCAACAAATAAAATTGTTTTTAAAAGAATTTTTATAACCTAAAATTTTTATTGAATATTTCTAATATCATTTGAATACTTTTAAAATATAATTTACTAAAAAAAAATCAGGCATTTTCCCAGTTTATTGCATTTTTATTATAAAATATTAAAAAAAAATTTAAAATATTTAAAAAATTATTTTTTTAGTATGAAATTTCTGTTAATAATGGAAATTTTTGTAGGTTTTTTTCAGTTAATGAAAATATTTTTAATTCATTTATTTTTCACTCTATATTTTATTTGTTTAAAAAGTCCTTAATAAACATTTCTTCCACTCTCTTTGTAAATTTCCTACCAAAAATCCATGCTGCTTTCGTAATGAAAATAACGGCGTTAAACGCAATTTGTATTCCCTTAAGGCAGATGTTGGTTGGGAAAACTCACGGCGTTAAAACCTTTTCTTTGTTATTTGTTGTAATTTCCTTGAAGGATGCTCTCTGTTTTAATATTTCTTTTCGTTCTCTTTTGGTATTTTCAGCATTAAGTCAATATTTAATTTTTTTTGGACTCGTTTAAGTCCCATCAAGATCAAATGAAATCATTATAAAATTTTGGCAATAAGATCGTCATACTCGATGTGACCAAATCTTGGAGATCCAACTCCCGACCCCAGAACTTGCTATAAACATGTTCTTCTCCAAATCAACTCGGAAAATACCTTCAGAATGTTCATGTGAAATTTAGTTGAAAATGATTCAGCAGTTCCAAAGTTATAGAATTATTTCCAAAAAGGCGTTTTAGACCATTGTTAATTGTCTTAGAAATGTGGGCGTTAAAATACTTTCTTGGTAATAGAGAGGAAAGCGCTCTTATTTGTGTTAATTTACTTGAATAATGCTCTCTGTTTTTATAATTTCTTTGCTCTCATTTAGTATTTCAAGCCATAAAAAACATGTTTCATTTCCTTAAGGAAACTCTCTTTTATAGTATAATTCTCTCACTCTCTTTATTGTTTTTCCAAGATCCTTTTTATAATGAATTTAATTTCATTGAAATCAGTTTTATGCTATAAAACCCTGTTTATATTGTTATTTTCTTAAAGAGACTTTTTGTTTTTACAGTTCTTTCGCTCTACTTTGATTTCTTGTTGTATAAAACCTCAGTTGCCAGAGCAATGAAAACAACGGCGTTAAAAAACATTATCTTATGTTAAAGAGAGAGAAAAAAAGGCTCTCTGTTTACAAATGATGAAAGTAACTGTAATGTTTCCTTTGGAATATAAAACGTTGTTGAGGAAATGAATATTTAACGCCGTTAAATATTGATTTAGGAGGCGTTTAAGCAAATTTAAATAAAGTTTAATCAAAATTTAACAAATATTAAAGGTTTTTGAAAAATTTATTAAAATAATAAAAAAAACTCTCTTTAAATTTACAAAAATAATTTCAAAAACAAATTAAGTAAAATAATTTGATTAAACAAAAATTTTAATAATTCTAATAACATTACAAATATTTTTCTGATTACAACATGACTCATATTTAAATATTTGTATTTGTATTTGTTTGTAAATAAAAAAAATGTATTTTTAACACCGGAAATTTAAACTATGAACAAAATATATAGAGAAAAAAAACCGATTACTACAAAATTTTATATTTAAATTGACAACCAACAAATATTTTATTTAAGGCCTGGGGGAAATATGTTTTTTAAAGCTTTAAACTACTAAATACGTAGTCATCGTCATCATTGTCATTTCAAAACACAAAATTCTAAACTGTTTGACAAAACAAAAATTATTGTAGATTTAAAGCGAAAAACTCATTCACGAAATGAAAGTGACAGGAATTTTAATTAAATTAAATTAAATTTAAAAAAAATTGTTTTGATAAAATGATTTTAATATATTTAAAGATATACAAAAACAAAAAGTCCAGTTTTTTTTTTAAGAAATTGAAACTATAAAAAATAAACCGAATTAAAATTCAAGTTTAAGGAAAAATATTAACTAATTTTTTTTTTTTTTTTTTTTTTTTTTTAATTAAACTTAACTAAACTTTAACTATAAAATGTTATTAAACAAAAAAGTTATAAATATGTAGATCACTGTTCAATGACCCTAAAAATACTGCACAATGGGTTTATTATACTTTAAGAGTTTTAAAAAGTGAGAATGTCATATTAGGCAATAACGAATATTCAATACCCTCCACAAACACACTCACAAATACATTCACAGATGGGTACATAATTGCCTCAGATAACGGTCTATATCTTTTAAAATTCTCAACCGATTTTGCTGGTTTTAAACAGACGGACATAATTAATTAGACTCAGATTTGTATTCGATGCAAGAATTTATAAACCTTATGGGGTCTGAGATGATTCCTTCTTAACGTTACACACAGAATGACTTCACCACATGTGGTGGTGTCATAAATATGTTCAACGACCCTTAAATTGGCTTTTTTTTTAAACCTGATTAAGTCTTTAATAAAATTCTCTTTTTTAATGAAATTAATTAACAATAGTTTCTACTTCACTTTAAACAAAATTTTAATTAAACTAGACTCCAGCTTTGGCAACCTTTTTGATCTCCATTTACTTCGCCATTAATAACTTTCTAACATAAAGTCATTAACCCTGTTTTATTCATTTAATTAATGCCTGCAATTGAAGTCCATTTTTAAAGTCAAAAAGGCCCCATAATATTTTTTTTCATTTTAAAAAACTCTAATTTTTTTCTAAAACAAAAAAATTATTTAATTTATTAATTCATAATTGTCAATGACATTGAATTTTTTTTCTACTTTTCGCTTATTTCAAGTTCCTTAACTGAAACCTCAAAATATTCTCTATTAAGTTCTAGTTTAGTCTTTATTTGAAATCAAATAAAACGTTACGAGTTACTAACTAGTAAGTGACTTGACAAGCTGTTTAAATTAGAAAATAATCATAATTTTAGATTTTTTTTTATAATAATAAAATAAAGTTTTGTAAACTTGTGGGGCATTAGAACACTTTGCGGATTATTTTAAGTTGTTGTTGTTTTTTGTACAAAAACAAAAATAACTTAATAACAAATAAAGAAGTTAAAATAATAATTAATAAAAAAAACTAGACTAAACAAGAGGCTTAAAGCATATATATAAGAATATACTTAGTCTCGTCTAAAAACTAGACTAAAGACTAGTCTGTAGACTGAACTGACTGTATTCCAGTTTAATTATAAATTGGACTAAAGTTAATTAGTAAATTGGACTAGAGTCTAGTTTATAAACTGGACTAGAGTCTAGTTTATAAACTGGACTAGAGTCTAGTTTATAAACTGGACTAGAGTCTAGTTTATAAACTGGACTAGAGTCTAGTTTATAAACTGGACTAGAGTCTAGTTTATAAACTGGACTAGAGTCTAGTTTATAAACTGGACTAGAGTCTAGTTTATAAACTGGACTAGAGTCTAGTTTATAAACTGGACTAGAGTCTAGTTTATAAACTGGACTAGAGTCTAGTTTATAAACTGGACTAGAGTCTAGTTTATAAACTGGACTAGAGTCTAGTTTATAAACTGGACTAGAGTCTAGTTTATAAACTGGACTAGAGTCTAGTTTATAAACTGGACTAGAGTCTAGTTTATAAACTGGACTAGAGTCTAGTTTATAAACTGGACTAGAGTCTAGTTTATAAACTGGACTAGAGTCTAGTTTACAAACTGGACTAGAGTCTAGTTTATAAACTGGACTAGAGTCTAGTTTATAAACTGGACTAGAGTCTAGTTTATAAACTGGACTAGAGTCTAGTTTATAAACTGGACTAGAGTCTAGTTTATAAACTGGACTAGAGTCTAGTTTATAAACTGGACTAGAGTCTAGTTTATAAACTGGACTAGAGTCTAGTTTATAAACTGGACTAGAGTCTAGTTTATAAACTGGACTAGAGTCTAGTTTATAAACTGGATTAGAGTCTAGTTTATAAACTGGACTAGAGTCTAGTTTATAAACTGAACTAGAGTCTAGTTTATAAACTGGACTAGAGTCTAGTTTATAAACTGGACTAGAGTCTAGTTTATAAACTGGACTAGAGTCTAGTTTATAAACTGGACTAGAGTCTAGTTTATAAACTGGACTAGAGTCTAGTTTATAAACTGGACTAGAGTCTAGTTTATAAACTGGACTAGAGTCTAGTTTATAAACTGGACTAGAGTCTAGTTTATAAACTGGACTAGAGTCTAGTTTATAAACTGGACTAGAGTCTAGTTTATAAACTGGACTAGAGTCTAGTTTATAAACTGGACTAGAGTCTAGTTTATAAACTGGACTAGAGTCTAGTTTATAAACTGGACTAGAGTCTAGTTTATAAACTGGACTAGAGTCTAGTTTATAAACTGGACTAGAGTCTAGTTTATAAACTGGACTAGAGTCTAGTTTATAAACTGGACTAGAGTCTAGTTTATAAACTGGACTAGAGTCTAGTTTATAAACTGGACTAGAGTCTAGTTTATAAACTGGACTAGAGTCTAGTTTATAAACTGGACTAGAGTCTAGTTTATAAACTGGACTAGAGTCTAGTTTATAAACTGGACTAGAGTCTAGTTTATAAACTGGACTAGAGTCTAGTTTATAAACTGGACTAGAGTCTAGTTTATAAACTGGACTAGAGTCTAGTTTACAAACTGGACTAGAGTCTAGTTTACAAACTGGACTACAGTCTAGTTTACAAACTGGACTAGAGTCTAGTTTACAAACTGGACTAGAGTCTAGTTTACAAACTGGACTACAGTCTAGTTTACAAACTGGACTAGAGTCCAGTTTATAAACTGGACTAGAGTCTAGTTTACAAACTGGACTAGAGTCCAGTTTACAAACTGGACTAGAGTCCAGTTTATAAACTGGACTAGAGTCTAGTTTACAAACTGGACTAGAGTCCAGTTTACAAACTGGACTAGAGTCCAGTTTACAAACTGGACTAGAGTCCAGTTTATAAACTGGACTAGAGTCTAGTTTACAAACTGGACTAGAGTCCAGTTTATAAACTGGACTAGAGTCTAGTTTACAAACAGGACTAGAGTCCAGTTTATAAACTGGACTAGAGTCTAGTTTACAAACTGGACTAGAGTCTAGTTTACAAACTGGACTAGAGTCCAGTTTATAAACTGGACTGGAGTCTAGTTTATAAACTGGACTGGAGTCTAGTTTATAAACTGGACTAGAGTCTAGTTTATAACTTGACTAGAGTCTAGTTTATAAACAGGACTAGTTTATAGTTTTTAGTCTAGACTATAAACTAGTCTATAGTCTCGACTATAAACTAGTCTATAGTCTCGACTATAAACTAGTCTATAGTCTCGACTATAAACTAGTCTATAGTCTCGACTATAAACTAGTCTATAGTCTCGACTATAAACTAGTCTATAGTCTCGACTATAAACTAGTCTATAGTCTCGACTATAAACTAGTCTATAGTCTCGACTATAAACTAGTCTATAGTCTCGACTATAAACTAGTCTATAGTCTCGACTATAAACTAGTCTATAGTCTCGACTATAAACTAGTCTATAGTCTCGACTATAAACTAGTCTATAGTCTCGACTATAAACTAGTCTATAGTCTCGACTATAAACTAGTCTATAGTCTCGACTATAAACTAGTCTATAGTCTCGACTATAAACTAGTCTATAGTCTAGACTATAAACTAGTCTATAGTCTCGACTATAATTGTTGTCTATAACCTGTTATTAAATCCTCTTTCTGCTACTTTGTTTAACTTAATTTAACTTTCATTTTAATACAAGATTTTTAATAGAAATTATTTTATTAAATTGTTTTAATTAAATTGTTTAAATTAATTAAATGCGTTTATTTATTTATTATTTATTTAGTTTTAATTACATATGCTCAGCTGAATGATCATTTAAGTTTAGAACAGAAAAAAATTAATTAATTTATTATAAAATCTACAATTAAAATTATGTTATTTAATTTATTATTATCCAGTAGAAATTATAAAAATAATTAAAAAAATATTAATTAATATTCTTAAAGTAAAAGTATTAATTGAGTTAAAGAGATTGTTGGAGAAAAAAAGCAATTAAATTAAAAATTTAATTAGATTTTTAATAAATTTCAATAGAATTTTGAAAAAAAAGAAAAGTTAAATGAAAAATGTGGTGAAAAAGATTGAAATTGATGGGAGGATATGAAGGAGAGAAAGAGAGGCGCTTATGGGAGAAAGATTGGTAGCGTTTTTTGTAAAAAGAAACAAGTGGCAACTTTACTAAAGTGGACAGCTTTACAGGTGGTTTTAAGTGAAAGCAATTGGAGTTGAAATTATTTTAATAAAAAAATTTTTCTTTAAAAAATCGTGGCTCCGGTTTTATAGAATTCATTTATAATAATTTGGAAAAAATTCTATAACTTTTGAACCGTTAGAAATATCTTAATGAAATTTCACATATTCACAGCTGAGGTGTTTCTGAATTGATCTGAAGGAATACAAGTCCCTATATGGTCAGGCCGCCTAGTCAGTTACCTTCCAAAGTTGACCACTTCGGGTATGTTAATTAAAAAAAAATAAAAAATCGCCAAAAATCCATTTATGAATTGAGGGGCAAGAAATTGTATATAAATAGTCCCTGTAAATTTCTATAAAAAAAATTCGCTTACATATTCGGTTTATCTCTTATAGTTTTGCAGATATTTAAGTCGAAATAACTTTTTAAACCATTTTTAGCCCATTTTATCTTTTGTTTTTTTAAGATAGCGGACTTACTGTAGGTCCTAAATTTTTTTTAATATACGCCAGGCTCTCTATTAGATTCTAAAAATTATTGGCGCAATAACTTTATAAATATGTGCATCCATTAAAAAGTTATATTCATCTAAAGTTGGAACTTTAAATTTTTTTATTTTGAGATTTTTTGCCAAAAAGGTGGCAACATTTTTTCACTTATAAAACAATTTTTTGTCTTCTTATTACTGTTTTATAAAAAAATCTTAATTAAAAAGGCACGTTAACTAATACCGAATGCCATTGGGGCAGAGACATCTCCTCAAGCCCTATACAAACTTAGTAAATTTTGGAAAAAATATGTTTACTTTGTTTTGTAAAGTTCTCAAATCGTAAAGCTGATATCATATTCTAATTATCCTTAATATATATCTATATATGTAAGGTAAACACTCAAAAAGTATTTCATGCCGGATGGCCCTTGTACTGACAAGGCGATAATTTAGCCGAAAAAAGTCAAATTTTTAAACATGATTTATACGGATTGAGATTTTAGGCATTTTGGTGTTGAAAAGTGGGAATATTTTTAATCCACCGCATCATGGATAACATATAGCTACATATGTAAGGTAAACACTCAAAAAGTATTTCCTGCCGGAGGGCCCTTGTACTGACAGGGCGATAATTTAGATGAAAAAAGTCAAATTTTTAAACATGATTTATAGGGATTGAGATTTTTGGCATTTCGGTATTGAAAAGTGGAAATATTTTTGATTCCCCGAATCATGGATAAGTTTATGTACAAAGTGTTGAAATTTCAGTTAAATATCGTTTTTCATTTCAATTTTATAAAAGTTTGAATATGAATTTAAAAAAAAAAAAAAAAAAAAAAAAAAAAATGGAATTTTATGTATTTCATATATTTTTGACATCAAATTTCATTCGATATGCGTTTTCTTTAAAAAATTGTGATTCTTCAAGTTGTAACGTTTTCAAAGATACCAAATATTTGTATTGGAAGTGTAAACATTGTCTGAAAATGTACCCTAAACTGGGCTTCCTCTAGTAAAAAATCAACTACTTTCCAGACATTTAAATCTAAGAAAATTTTTAAACACACGTGACTTTTTCAGTCACTTTAAGATTTCATAACTCAGTTTTAAGTGTTTTCATTTAAAAATTAATTCAAGCTGAGTTATTAATTAATTATTTATTTAGAAAAAATACAAAAAATAATTACAAAAATTTTTAATGATGCTACCAAGAAATTTTTTCTAAATTGTTTGTTTAAATAATTATGTAATTGTTTAAACGTGATAAGAATATTAATCTTTATAAGGCTGAGAAATCGAAAAACATGATATCATTAACTATATCACATTTGTAAGTTCTCAAAGGGTTAATAAATTTCTTTGCATGCAAATAATTGTTATAAGGAAATTATTTTAAATTAAAATTTTAATAGAAATTTAATGTATAAAGCTGTTTTTATAATTGTTGATAAAAATTTTACTCAAATTTTTTATACGAAAAAAAATTTTTCAACATAACCTCAAATTTGAAAATTTTTATTTCTGGTTTTTGTGGCAAAAAATGATCGAACTGTGTTATTGTTTCTTAAATTAATACATTTTCATTAACATTTTCTGAAAAATCTTCTCTTAAAACAATTTTTTTCAACCTAACCTCAAAGTTAAATTTAAGTAATTTTGAATTTTATTAAAAATTTTTAACTTTATTTTATTATTTTTTGTAAAAGAAACAGTTTTTAATGAAAATATTTTCAAAATTTTTAATATTTAAAATATTTTTCATCATAACCTTAAAATTTTTAATCATTTATTTTTAAATTATATTGAGTAAATTTATAAGGTTTTATTACTTTTGTGAAAACTAATAATTTTTAACTGAAAATTTTCAAAAAATTTCCTTTTAAAGCAATTTTTTTCAACTTAACCTCAAATTTAAAATATTGTATTTATGGATTTTATTACCTTTAAATTTAAAGTTTTCAATAGAATCGGGCATATATTTAAAAATGATGATGAGCTAAAGGAAGTCCGCTATCATAAAAGAAAACTTAAAATAAACAAGGTTTAAAAAAAAACAACATGCCCGAGAGTGGTCAACTTTAAAGAATCACTGACTACGCTCCTGACTATATAGGGGCTTGTGTTCCTCCAAATCAACTCAGAAACACCTCAGTTTTGATTATATGAAATTTCACTAAGATATCTCTAGCGGTTCAAAAGTTACAGCATTATTTCTAGAAAAAATCAAATTGGTCACATTGTGTGTTGTAGGGTTTCTCTTTTCCCGAGTTTTTTTTTGTTCCCGGGATTAACACAAAAGAGATTTTTTGTCTTTCCATCATGTATTCTATTAAAATTAATGTGTGTTAATAATTTTCTAATGAAAAAAATACTTAAATTGCAATAATAATTATGTATCTTATATTCGGCTCTATCGCATCTTAAATAACTTCCAGTCAAATCTGATTCGATATTCTTGAAATTCATTCTAAATTTTGGATGGAATTATTCCACATAAAAGTGTTTTAAAGCATACTTTCTTAACCGTAATGGTTCCATATGTCATATGATTCCATATGTAAGAGTTTTATAGGCTTTAAAACGTGTACCGAACAAGGTCCTTATATTGGAGCCAGCATTTCGGTTATATTCATTTACTGTAATAAATTAAATTTACAATCAAAATCACTCGCTGATTTTAAGTTAATCCGATTTAGATGAGTTTAGCTATGACGATGTAGTACGATTGAATTCCGTCTCAGATGTTAGTCTATAGCAATTGGAGAACTCAAAGAAATTTGGCCAGATTGTTTGTTATTGTTCTAAACGTGTTCTTTTTTTTAACAATAACAAACAATCTGGCCAAATTTCTTTGAATTTTTAGTTGATTCTTTCTAGTGGTACACGTGGATGCGATATCCATTCTTCATGAAATTCCCAATAGATAGAATTTCCCGGGAAAATCCTGGGTATGTTTTCCTGTGAGGTAACCCTGTTGTGTTTTTTAACACAAGATAAAACGGACAAAAGCAAAGAGAATACTGTTAACATGACTTAACATAACATAACATAACATAACATAACATAACATAACATAACATAACATAACATAAACAAGTGTTGTGTTTTAACAGAGTCATATTTCTAACAGTATTTGAGGTATTTTAACATTATTGAAGGAATTTTAACAGAATTTTTCTAACATTTTTTTTATAAATTTAATTTTTTTTTAACTTTTCAACGAGTTTTATTATTTAATTAAATTATTAATTTAACATAACATAACATAACATAACATAACATAACATAACATAACATAACATAAACAAGTGTTGTGTTTTAACAGAGTCATGTTTCTAACAGTATTCGAGATATTTTAACATTATTGAAGGAATTTTAACAAAAATTTTCTAACATTTTTTTTATAAATTTAATTTTTTTTTTAACTTTTCAACGATTTTTATTCAATTCAATTAATCATTTTCTTCATGTTTCATTGTGGTTTCCTTATCTCTCACTTAATGTTTTTATAATTTCAGCACCCACTGTTTTATTTAAAATTATTATTATTATTTTTGGGTTTTTTTCTGTTATGCGGTTTCTTCAAAAAAACCGTTTTCGTTTTGTTTACTTTGAGGAGCTGTCAAAAAAAATTGTTTTTTTGGTTGTTGTCATTCTTAACAAGTTTTTAGGATAATTCTATTTTAGTTTATCTGTTTATTTAGCATAATAATTATTTCCTTTACACAAACATTCTAAAAAGGAAGGTGGCTGCCGGCTTAAGCGACAAAAAAAATGTTTAACTAATTATTCACAAATAAACAACATCAAATGATGACAAATTTAAAAATTTATTTAATTTGATTGACTGTTAAACTGAGTCATTTCAAAGTTAATGACAAATTATAATTAAAAAGAAAGACAAGTAAGAATATTATATTCGGCTATGCCGAATCAATAGTACCCTCCAAATGTTAAATTTCGTATTTACACATACACAAACAGGAGCAATTTATGAGTCATTAAATCAGTTATATTTTTGGCCATAACTTTTCTTTCTACTGAAACGATTTTGTTAGTTTTTGTAATGGCAATGAAGTACATGTAACATAATATTATGACAAAATTTCCTTTTTAATTTATTTTATTTTTTTTTATTATTGATAATTTTATGAAAGTTTTTTGCTTGTATTTAGAGGTTACCTCAAATATCGGTCTATATCTTTTAATATATTAAACAATTTTTAGTGGTTTTAAATAGGAAACTTCTCAGGACCATATCAAATACTCAGGCAAAATTTCATTAAGCTTTCCCAATTTCTGTGGGTGTGAGCGTGCTAAGAACAGACAGATAGACAGACATACGAACAGAGGAATGACAAAGCTAAATCGTCTCAGATTTTATATATACATTATGGTGTCTGAGCTGATGCCTTATTAGCGTTACACAGGAAAAGACAAAATAAATATACCTTCCGCACCACTTGTCGTGGGGTAGAGGGTATAAAAATTAACTCACTCACGGTTTGTTAGTTAGTGAACACTTTTTTGTTGTAATAAATTTTAATTAAATAAAATTTTATTTCGTTCAAGATAAAAAGGTGTCATTTAAAATAAAGTTGCTAACAACTCCAAAACAAAAAGTTATTAAAGACTTCAGTTAACTTTTTTTTTGAACAAAAAAGCCTTTTTTATCTTAATAATTTAAATAATTATGAACATTTTTTGTTGTTTTTTTTTTTTTTTTGTTTCGGGGGCTTTAAGAAATTGTTTGTTTGTATGGGATGTAAAATAAACTGCGTCATTTTTTTTTTATTAAACTTGACGTTTAATTTGTGGTCAAACAAAAAAGGAAAAAAAAAAAAACGCTTTTTTAAGCAACAGTTCCTGCTGCCCCAAACCCATAATAATGATGTTATTTATAAAACAAAGAAAGTCTTAACTTTAGCCATGATCTTGAATTGTTGCCTTAACAGGCAAACAGAGGTTGCTAAACTTTAGAGTAATAAAATTTACATTTTTATTTAACTCATTAGGTTAAAAATCCAGGAAGTCCAAGGAATTTATATAAAAAAAAATAACTCCTAAAATAGAATATGTCAAGTTATTTTTAAAATATTTTAAAAATAACAAAAAGACATCATTTTTAAGATGATGACTCATATGATTCCTTTAAGGAATTTTATTAGTAATGACTCAACTTTTCTAATATTTTGAGTTAAAACCCAAAGAAATAATAAAATTTTGAGTCCATTAAAAAAAACTTAAAATGAACTAAAATGAATCATTAAATTTATTACTTGTTAAAAATTTTCAGAATAACGGATTTCTATAAATAATTTGAAAAATAAGAGTTTTCGAATAAAATTTTTCAAAATTGTACTTAAGAAAAATATTTTTTTCCATCTAACCTCAAATTCGATATATTTATTTTTGTTTTATATTGAAACAATTAACGGCTTTTTTAATAATAAATTGAAAGTTATTAATTCCCGGTTAAAATTGTTTAAAAATCTTTACTATTAAAAATATTGTTCAACCTAACCTCAAATTTAAATTTCTTATTTTTACATTAAATTATATCAAATGAATAGATTTTTATTGTCAATTCAAAAATAAATAAAACTGAGTTGAAAATTATCCAAAATTTTTATTATAAAAAATATTTTTCAACCTAACCTCAAATCTAAACTTCTTATTATTGCATTAAATTAATTAAAATTTAAAGATTTTTTTACCAATTCAAAAATAAATAAAACTGAGTTAAAAATTTTCCAAAATTTTTATTATAAAAAATATTTTTCAACCTAACCTCATATTTGAAACTTTTTTTTGCATTAAAAATAAATATATCAGATTTTGTTACTATTTTGAAAAATGATGATTATCATTTAAAGTTTTTCAGAAATTTTTGCCACAATTTTTTTTCAACTTAACCTCAAATTTTAAAGTTTTAATTTTTACATTATATCAAATCATATTTAATGAGTTTTATATATTTTCCAAGCAAATATTAGTTTTCTGTTTTTTAATTTTATTATTATTTTTATTTTATTATTATTTTTATTTTATTATTTTTTTATTTTTTTTTTTCAAAAATCGTAACTTTTAAAATTTTTTCACCTTAACCTCTTTGCTATACCTATTTTTTAATGTTAGATATTCTTAAATTCTTTAAAATTTAAAGCTTTATATAGACTTCATAACATATGCTATATATTCTAGTTCAAACAAATATTTTCAAATTATCTTCAAAATCTCTTTCTTAATTTTAGAATTTTTCATCAGAATTTTTATTGATTTTTTGCTTTTATAACTTTAAAAATCTTGATTTTAAACTTAAATAAAAATTTTATATTTTACTGATTATTTTAGTTTCATTAAAATCATTTTTAATTAAAAACTTAAAAATATTTAATATATATTTATTCTAACCTTAAATTATTATTTTCTGATTTTATGTTTTTTAATAAAATTTTCAAAGATTTATATATAATTTGTAGCTCATAAAAGTCTATAGAGTTTTAATTTAAAAAAATATAACTTCAACTTAATCTTAAAGTTATAATTTTTATTGTCTTAATTTTTAACAAAATTTTAAAAGAAAATTAGAATATGTTTTTAAATAATTTAAATTTATTAAAAAAATACTCTTTTTACCTGAGTTTGTGTCGTTATTTTAAAAACATCTTAAGTTTAATTTTATTTCGCTTATTAAATCATTTAATTATGTTGAATTTTATTTGTTCTTAAATAATTTCTTATTTTATTTGTTATACTTATTTGTTGTAGGTGTTTTGTGTTATGATTACTAACAAAAATTTCTTAAGAATTTCATATGAGTTGTAATTTTGAGAGAACAGATTTTAAGTTAAAAACAAAATTTTACTTATGACCGGAAACCTGTAAAATGCAGCCTTAAATAGTTATATAATTTCAAAAATTCTGAAAAAAGGTAAACAAATAATAAGCGTTTTTGTTTTGAAAAACAAAGATGATTTTTTTTCATTCATAAATTTTGTAAACAAATGAGTAGGCGTTTGTGTTTGTTGATTTTTTAAGTCATTCTTTTTCTTTATTAAATGAATGTTTTTTTTGTTATTTATAAAAAAATAAAATAATTAATTGCTTCAAAAGGTGATAAAGAATAAATTTAAAACGAAATAAGTTTTTAAAAAGTAAACAAACCCTAGAATAACAAGAAAAAGTTGTTTGCTCTCTTTGAGTTAATTTGCTTAAGAGAACAATAAAAATAAATCATGTTTGTTTTACAAGTCTTTCATTTGACTCTGTAAACATGTTTGTGTCTTAAGGTTTTTTTATTATAAAAAACAACAATAATAGTTAAATGTGTCTTAAGTCTTTTATTACAATATGTAAACAACAGACTGTTCTCTTTGTTTAAAAATGGCGAAATTTTTATTTATAAACATCCTTGCAACGTTATAAGTACTGAAACTTTTTTATTGAGTAAAATTATTTTAAAATTTCTCTCCTTTAAAATATGTGAAAAAAATACTCAAAAATAAAAATACTCTAAACTCTCACTCATTTTCTTCCTTAAAAAATATTAAGCATGTGTCTTAAGTCTTTATATATTTATGAAATAAAAAAAAAAAAAAACAATGTGTAAATTACCAACAAAATGTATTAAAAGCTGTTGGTGTCTTAAGTCTTTGTCCTTTATTTTGTAAACAAAAAAAAAAAAAAACAACATTTTTCCATAAACTCTCATTAAAAACAATAAAATATTACTTTTGTTTCTTAAGTCTTAACACATATAATTTACAATAAACTCTCTTTTTTAATTATGGCGGCTTCAAATAAAATATTTGGTTTGATTTTTAAGTTTTTATTCAATTTTTTGCAAACAATTAAAAATATTCAAACAAACACATGTAAATTTACCATAAACTTTCATTAAAATGAAATAAATCATCATGTTTCTTAAGTCTTTAGCCTTTATTTTGTAAACAATCAAAAACATTCAAACAAACACATGCATTTTAACATAAGTTCTCATAAAGCAAAAAATAATCTGCATGTTACTTAAGTCTTTAGCCTTTATTTTGTAAACAATGTACTGATATAAACATACGAACATGTATGTTAACTAGCATAAGTTCTCAATAGTGGCAGCCATTATAATAAAAATGTAAACAAACCACAATATTGCAACAAACACATGTAATTTACCATAAGCAAACTCTCATAGAATAAAAAAATCATGTATGTTTCTTAAGTCTTTATCCTTTATTTTGTAAACAATGAGCAACATAAACACACGAACTTGTATGTTAATGACAATAAACTCTCTTTGCTATTATGGAGAATGCTGTTAAAATTAAAGGTAAACAAATAGAAACATACACATGAACTTATGCATATTTTCATATGTGGAGTAGTATGAGAACTAATTTCATGGGTTAACGGGAATTTTTATAGTATTTTGTAAACAAAAGACAAACATATCAACAAACAAATAGAAAATTTGAGAGTTTAAAAGGAAATTTAGGTAATTTTGAGTATTTTGTATTTAAAACAGTTGTTTTTTAAATGTAAATAAAAACTATTTAGTAAAAAAACGCGAACATATCAACAAACTAATAGAAAGCTGAGAGCTTTTTACACTCTTGTTAATTTTAAAGGAAATTAAGGAGATTTTAAGTTATTTTTCGAGGGTTTTTATAAAAAACGATTACTTTTAAAATGCAAATTAAAACAATAGCAAATACACACAAACTAAATGTAAATTTTTTATGTGTAAAGAGTGAGTTTTGTGTATTAGGAAAATTGGTAGAATTTTATTGAAAAATTGAGTCTTTTAAAGGAAATTAAAAGATTTTTAGTCAATTTTGTGAGAAAAAATAAAAAGGTTGAAATTATAAAAGTTAAAGGACTTAAAGAAATGACTATTTAAGTTGATTATAAAACAAAATATTATAAATCATGGAAATTATTATTATTATTTTTTAATTTAAGAATTTATATTAAACAATATTTAGCAAATTAGGTATATTTTGTTTATTATTTAATAACTTTTGAATATAAAACACAACCCCTTTTTTAATTTTACCCCCCTTTTCTATTTAATCAATTATAATAATCTTATTTTTTATGACATTTTATTAATAATAATTTTTTATCTTAATGTTTTATTTATATTTTTTATATCTTTTAATTAATGAATTAAAATATTAAGTCATTTGTATGCTTTAAATTGCGATATTTATAATTTAAGAGTAAAATTATTAATAAAACGCATTAGCACAATATAAAAATTACACAAAATTCGTATAATAACGTCAATCGTTAGTTTTTTGTTTAATAAATAAATTTTAAATTTAAAAACTCACGGCACGTAATTTTATATTTAATTATATTTTTTTATAAAAAAGAAATTAAAAATTTAAATGAGAAACAAAAAGAGAGATTTAAGCTCTTTTGAGAGCTTTTTGAAAAAAAAGAGAATTATGAGAGAGACAGACACCAAGAGTAAAGAGAAGGTAAAGAGGGAGACTTAAAGAAGATTGAAGAGATTTGCTCTTTTAACTCTGCTTAACAAAATTATGGTTGTTTTTTTTTTGCGAACTTTGTTTTATATATATTTGTTGTTTATTGTGTTGTTGTGGATTTAACATTTTAACACTTTTGTGTGTGGTTTTTTGTTATGAGTGTTAAATTTAATTTAAAAACAATTGACAATTTTTCAAACGATTCATTTACGTTCATACAGTCGAAGTGTTGGAAGTGTTCTTAACTTAAAATATTTAAAAATAAGGAAAATAAAAAAGCGCGAAATAATTAAAGAAATTTATAAAAAAAAAAATTAAAAATTTAAGAAAAATTATTTAAAGAAACTTTTTTAAGAAATTGTGAAAAAATTAAAAAATTTAACAAGAAATTTTTGTTAATTTTTTTTTAAGAAAAAAAAAATAAATTAAAAAGAAATACTTTATTTAAAATAATACAAAAAAATAAACGAGGTTTTGTAAGCTTGAAAACTGGAAAATATATAATTTTTTGTGTAATACAACAACAACAAAAAATCCAACAAGGAAACGAACCTCTTTTTTGTGAATAAAAAATTGATTTATAATTGAAGTTGAACAAGTTTCCAATTTAGTGAAATTGTTGTGTGTTTTTTTGAAAGAAAAAAATTATATATGTATTAAACATGTTAGACTTCGTCGTATGCGTATGAAATCGTTTTAATGAAAACCAACAACAAGAAACAAATTTTTAAAAATTATTTTAAAAATTTTGTCATAATGCAATCATCTTATGTATTCGAGCATTTGATTAATGCCCAATTAAATATTATTGAACAAGCAGCAGCAACAAGAACAACAATCTGAACATTGTTTTAAAATTTAAATAAATTTAAAAAAACAACAACAAACTAAAGAAAATCTTTGAGTGTAAAAAAATCAAATCATATAAAGTTTTTCAGAAAGTTGCAAACATAAATAAAGTGAAAAAATTGCAAAAAGAGAAATAAATTGTGATTTTTTTTTAGAAAATAACTTAAATAGAAAAAAATAAACAATATTTTAAAAGGAAAACGAAAATTTTATGAAAAACAAATATATTGATAAATTTCTTTGAAAGAAAGAAAAAAA